>CAUYTI010023743.1:0-27888 GCA_963575145.1 Galago senegalensis | reverse complement strand
CGCCACAACGCCTGGCTATTTTTTTTTTTTTTTGGTTGCAGCCGTCATTGTTGTTTGGCGGGTCCGGGCTGGGGATTCGAACCCGCCACCTTAGGTGTACGTGGCTGGCGCCTTAGCCGGTTGAGCTATAGGCGCCGAGCCTAGCTTATCTTTTTTATATATTGCTGGATCCTCTTTACTAATTACTTTTTAGGATTTTTGCAGCTATGTTTATACATGAACTGGATAGTGTTCCTTCTTTTATATTCTGAGATAAGCTTTGGAAGGTTGAATTATTTGTTCTTTGAATGTTTGGTAGAACTTATCTGGAAAGCAATCTGAGCCCAGTACTTTGTGGAGAAGGTTTTAAATCTCTGATTCAATCTATGTAAAGTCATAGGATTGTTCAGATTTTCCATTTTTTCTTGAGTTGGGATTGATCACAGTTCTTCGCCATCATACACCCCTCCCAGTCCATCTGTTTCGTTTAGGTTTTCAAATATATTGGGATAAACATAAGTTGCTCATAATGTCCTCTTTTAATTTTTGTAGTAACTATAGGTATGCCCCTTTTTCATTCCTAAAAGTGCTCTTTGGTGACGTCCTTGGTTTGCCCTTTTCGTGATCCTGCCAGAGGTTATCAGCCCTCTGAGATACCAACTTTGGGTGTACTTGATCCTCTCTGTTGTAGTTTTCCTATTTTATTAATATCTGCTCCCTTTTATTTTCTCCTAATTTCTGTAGGTTTATTTTTTTCTTGAGCTTCTGAAGTTATATGGCCAACTCATTCTTTTTGAGACTTTTTGATTTTTTAATATAAGTATTAAGTCTTAGACTTGGGGTGGTGCCTGTGGCTCAAAGGAGTAGGGCCCCGGCCCCATATGCTGGAGATGGCAGATTCAAACCCAGCCCTGGCCAAAAAAACTGCAAAAAAAAAAAAAAAAAAAAATATATATATATATATGCCTTATATTTCTTAATATAAGTATTTAATACTATACATTTTCTTCTAATTACCTCTGTAAGCTGCATCCTCAAGTTTGATAAATAGTATTTCATCATTTTACAGTTCTAATATTTTATGCATTCCATTATTATTTCTTATTTGGCCCATAAGTTGTTTAGAAAAATATTTTAAATTTCTAAGCAGTGATGTTCTTACAGTTAGCTTTCCGTCATCAATTTCTAACCTAATTGTGTTGTATTCCAGAAATGTTGGAAGGTACCAAGTCCTCCCCAATATCTGTAGGCTTCCTGTAGGGACTAGCAAGGGATCAGTTTTCATAAATAAACCATTTGTTCATATGAAGAATATATATTCTAATTATTAGATGATGTGTTTTATATATGTCCATTTTGTCAGCCTTGCTAATTGTATTGTTCAAGTCTCCTATGTACTTAGTGATTATTTAATCTCCTGTTCTTTCAGATACGCTAACAGGTACTAAACTCTCCTACCCTGTTGACTTGGTAGTTTCTCCCTATGATCCTGACAGTTTTTGCTTTATATGTATTAATACTTTGGGGCTACTGTTTTATGTTTATGTGAATTTAGAGTTGTTATCTTTTTGGCCAACACTTTATTACTTTGTGATCATCCTCTTCACCTGTAGTAATGTTATTTGCCTTAAAATCCATTTTGCTAATATTAATACTTAGCTACACCAGCTTTCTTTTCATTACTGTTTTGCATGGCATTTTTTCCCACCCTCTCAGGAGCTGTCTAGCTTTATACTTTATATGTGTGTCCTATAAACGGTCAATAGCTGGATTTTGTTTTTATCCACTCCGACATTATTTGTATTTTATCTGATGAGTGCTGTCTATTTTCATCTAATATAATTTTAATATACCTTTTCCATTAGTTGTGTTTTATATTTACCTCTGTTTTGTCTCTCCTCCTCTTTCTCATTTTGTTTTGAGGGTTATGTGATGAGTTTTTGTTCTCTTTCCATTTTTTCCTCCTTGTTCATGTAGAAATTATATGATCTATTTTTAGTCATCTGATACCTAACCCATTTTTTTTCTTGTGGTTTTATAACTTTATTTGAGGAGTCTGACAATCTCCAGTTAGTTCTCATCGGCATCAACTATAGATTATTCTTTTTTTTTCCTTTCTTTTTTTTTTGAGACAGAGTCTCAAGCTATCCCCCTGGGTAGAGTGCTGTGGCATCACAGCTCACAGCAACCTCCAACTCTTGGGCTCAAGCGAGTCTCCTGTCTCAGCCTCCCAGGTAGCTGGGACCACAGGTGCCGGCCACAACGCCCTATTTTTTGGTTGCAGCCATCATTGTTGTTTTGGTGGGCCCAGGCTGGATTCGAACCCGCCGCCTTAGGTGTATGTGGCTGGCATCTTAGCCACTTGAGCCACAGGCGCCGAGCCAACTATAGATTTTTGAAAGTGGTAACAGGTACATAGGTAACCAAAGTAGAGAGCTTGTTGGTGAACCTTCACCTTCATTTCGTTTTCTGGACAATTGCACAGTGTGGGACATTCCTTATGCCTTTGGTCCAGATGGCTTTGTTGAGCCTGGTATCAGTGCGCACATCTGGAGCCCCATCTCTTTCATGGCAAATTCCTGGATCTCTTTGATGCCTGGGAGGCCTCTTGAAGCCCACTCCCTGGATGTGCTGTGAATGTTCAGTGTGTTCTCATTCTGCACCTCCTAAGGCAGACCAGCCCTTCTTCTCGCCACCTTCCTTCAGAGGGGCTATTTATTCTGCCTGGCCCAAGTTGGAAAGAAAGAGTGTGAGGGATGGTGGGAGGAGGAAAGAGGTGGCTCCTAACCTATTTTTTAAAACATCAATACTTAACAAAGTTCAAAGTTAAAAATTTTTCTTCTTCCCCTACAGTTCAAATACCTTAGAAAGTTGAAAGTGTGGCTGCTAGTTTCCTTAGTACTGTTCTGTTCCTTGCCGATCCTCAAATTTGGCATCAAAGAAGTTTATCCCTTCTTTTATTTCTGAATTTATCCACAGCATCTTACCAATCCTTTAAGCCTTTAAGATTTTTTTTTGTTTTTGTTTGTTTGTTTGTTTGTTTTTGACAGAGCCTTTGCCATCCCAGGTAGAATGCAGTGGCATGATTATAGCTCATAGCAACCTCAGACTCTTGGGCTCAAGTGATCCTGCCTCAGGTTCCCGAGTAGCTGGGACCACAGGTGCACACCACTGATGCTCAGCTAATTTTTCAATATTTTTAGTAGAGATGGGGTCTCACTCTTGCTCAGACTAGTCTGGACCTCCTGAGCTCAAGGATCCCCCCACCTCTACCTCCCAGAATGTTGGCAGGCCCAGCTGCCTTTAAGATTTCTAATTTGGCGTTATTTACTTTTTGCATAAGGTAGTAACATGCATTTGAATTTCTGTAAGTGATGGTCTATTATTGACCAGCTGTCTCAGTTTTTGTCTGAAAATTTCTTTATTTCACCTTGGATCTTAAAAGATATTTTCACTGCATATGGAGTTCTAGATTGACAGCTGTTTTTAAGAATATTCTTTTTCTTTAGTGTTCTACAGTTTTATTATGATGTGTCTAGGTAGACATAGTAGACATTTCTAGTTATTTATCCTGCTTGGAACTTGTTTGGGACTTTCTAGATCTCAAAATTAATGACTTTCAACAATTTTGCCAAACTCTCGGCCTTTGTCTCTTCAGATACTGCGTCTTTCCTGTTCTCTCCATTATGTCCTGACATCGCTCTGATTAGACTGAGTTCTTCCCTCACTTTTTCTCCTTATCTCTGAACTTCTTTAAAAATATATTTTTAAAATTTCTTATTTTTATACACATACACACATACATACACACATGTGCTCTCTCTGGGCTGCATTCCTGGATAAATCAGTTCAGTAATTCTCTTTATGGGTTGACCTCTGCAAGTGGAATGATGGGTTCAGAAGCAGACTAGATTGCTTTGGTGAAACAATGGACACATCTTGGCTCGGCACCCGTAGCACAGTGGTTACCACGCCAGCCACATACACCAAGGTTGGCAGGTTAGAACTCGGCCTGATCCAGCTAAAACAACAATGACAACTGCAACAAAAAAATAGCCAGGCATTGTGGTGGGCACCTGTAGTCCCATCCACTTGGGAGGCCGAGGCAAGAGAATCGCTTAAGCCCAAGAGTTGGAGGTTGCTGTGAGCTGTGACGCCACAGCACTCTACCCAGGACAAAACAACAACCATAAATAAATAATAAAATTTAAATAACATAATATATGTTTATGTATAATACAGTTTTAAAAATTCTTAAACTGCTGTTTTAAAACTCTAGCTATTTTTTAATTATTTTATGGATTCTAAGAAATCATGACAGATTTATGTAAGGATTTGTTTTACCCCTAAGGTTTTTTGGTTCGTTTTTTGAGACAGTCTCACTCTGCCACCTTAGGTAGAGTGCCATGGTGTCATCATAACTGACAGTAACCTCAAACTCCTGGGCTCAAGCGATCCTCTTGCCTCTGCCTCCCAAGTAGCTGGGACTATAGGCACCTGCCACAACAGCAGCTAGTTTTTCTATTTTTAGTAGAGACAGGCTCTTGCTCAGGCTGGTCTCAAACTCCTGAACTCAAGCAATCCACCCCCCTCAGTCTCCCAGAGTGCTAGGATTATAGGCGTGAGCTACCCTGCTGGGCTAACTCCCAAGTTTTTTAAGTTAAGATTGTTTTACTATACTATGCTTATTTCTGTTTTCATCATAAATGTCAAAATGTACTATTCTATTCACATTATCAGTTTCTTTAGAGATTATTCAAATTCAGAGTCATCGTTTTTGACTAATTAAATTTATCACGATCCCTATGTTCTACATTTAATGAACACCTAACATTAAACCTTGCATATAGTAGGCACTCAAAATATATGTTCAGTAAATCAAGGTATCTGATACTGTGCTTTTAACTGTATCTTTGCAAAATTTCCTTCCTTAACTACTTCCCCTTCAATGAATTGACTTTTTGCTATTTTTCTTCCTGTCTTTATAAACATTAAATATTCTGCTTTAAACATATTGTTTTGGTATTTTCTCTTACTCAGTACCCCCTTTTAAGTTTCAATGCCCCAAGTCTTGTCTTGAGACAGATATACTTGCTATTTTGTTCTCTAAACCTTTATTGCTTTTCTTAGAAAAATCCTTCCTTCTCTTTTACTTTGTTTTATAGTGAAAAAAATTTTGAGACTGATTCTGTGTTTTATAGTATTTTGATTGCAGTTTTTCTTGGCCTGAGGAACTATTTAATTGTTACTATGTAATCAATAAACATAATGTTATGTATTCTGTATTTTTAGTCTATTGAAGACAATGAAGTATATTTGCCTAATGATGAAATTTGGACCTATGATATTGATAGTGGGTTATGGTAAGTAATTTTAAATTGCAGACTGTCCTATCACAATGTCTGTTATAAATGTTTTCATAGACCAGAGGGAATTTGAGACCATACTTAGAACGCACCGCAGCACTTAGGAAGTCTCCCTTGGCTTTCCTTTCGTTGCTTTATTCTCTGTGGCGCAGTCTTCCCACTCCTCCCTTCCCTTTTTCCATTCTTTGTCCTTTGCCATTCCTCGAAAGTTCAGTGCTGGTTCTAAAGATGGTGTTTTCTACTAATTCCCAGTTCTGGTGACATGTGAAAATTTCATGTTTTTTTTTTCCCCCCAGCAGATGGAAAACTCTTTACCTTGGATCTTCTTAGAGTTGTTATTATATGGCCATTACACTGTAATTGTAATTGACAGTAACAATTTCATTGCAAAAGGTCCCCACGGAGTTAAAAGAGAATGTTCTTGGCCTTTCTGGAAAGTGAAGGCATTCTGTGTCATTCTTGCTGCAGGAGAATGCACCTGATGGAAGGGGAGCTCCCTACCTCCATGTCAGGGAGCTGTGGCGCCTGCGTTAACGGGAAGCTGTACATTTTTGGAGGATATGATGACAAAGGATACAGCAATCGAGTAATGCTTTCTTTTGATTCAGGAGTGCAGCAGAATATAATACCTAATGCATCGTTCCATCTCACAAGTTACAAATGTTTTGAAAAGGAGATATGTGTAGAAAATCTTACATTTGTAATTATAAAGTTTTACAGATAGATTGAAAATACAAGTCTTCCCCCTGCCTTTCTCCTTCAGAACTAACTACCTGTTTAATCAATATGTGTAAAACAAGAGCAGGATGGGAAAAGACCCCTTTCAGTATGTTTCAGATATCATTTTTGCCTGTGAAACACTGTCGTTTTTATTAATTGTATAATTTTTAAATTTTAGTAGGTAAAAATTTTACCTATTAAAAAAAAGTAATAGTATTAATGTTTGCATCACAAATCCCTCTGATACAGATTTAACATTTAAATGCCCTGTCTGCTAATAGTGTTCTTATCTTTTAAAAGCTTTATTTTGTTAATTTGCGAACAAGAGATGGAACCTACATTTGGGAAAAAATCACCAACTTTGAAGGATCACCACCCACACCACGTGATAAACTTTCCTGCTGGGTCTATAAAGACAGGTAAAGCAGGGCGGTGCCCACGGCTGAGGGGGGAGGGTGCTGGCCCCATATGCCCATATGCCGAGGGTGGCGAGTTCAAACCCAGCCCCGCCCAAACTGCAACAACAACAACAAAAAATAGCCAGGTGTTGTGGTGGGTACCTGTAGTCCTAGCTACTTGGGAGGCTGAGGCAAGGGAATCACCTAAGCCCAGGAATTGGAGGTTGCTGTGAGCTGTGACGCCATAGCACTCTACCGAGGGCAATAAAGTCAGACTCTGTCTCTAAAAAAAAAAAAGACAGGTAAAGCAGTGCCCGCAGTTAACACATTAACTGTACTGAAGTGAGAATAATGGCCGTTGGCCAAAAGAGAGAAAACTGGAAAGTGTGATGTTTTTCAACACATGAGTATGAGCACGTTTTGGTGCTGGTGGTCGGGGCAGTGGTATTCTCCAGCTCAGCATGTAACACAAACACTTGTGCCACCTTAATATCAAAAATTGGCTTGTTAGATTAAGACAGAAGATCCTTTTCAACTTTCTGTGAACAAAGTGGAAACAGGACTCCCGACGCGTGTCCTTTGTATGTTTTTTCAGATTAATATATTTTGGTGGTTATGGGTGTAGGAGACATAATGAACTCCAAGACTGTTTTGATGTTCATGATGCGTCTTGGGTAAGAGAGTAATCACTGTTTACGTTTTCCTCTAATTCAGTATTTTCCTTAAAGCCGTAGAAATAATGAGCCCAGTCTTTCTCATTTTAGGAGCTACCAGTTTGCCATATGAAAAAGAAATGTGTTTTCTCTCCTTTAGATTTGAAGCAGGTTGCTGAAGGGTCTGGTCTAGTAGGATGAGCCCTTCTGGCTATTGGCTGAGCGACCTCTTTTCTTACACTGCTAATCACTTCTGTGTGCACACTTGCTTCTGTTGGACGGTAGAGGCTTTAGCACATTTGGGGCACTGTTGTTCTTATTTTCAAATTTAATCATACACCTCTTTTTAGATATGTCCACTAGAATTAGTGATAAGCTCAGACTGGCCTCCACAGAACAGTGTGTTGGCAATAATCATAATTTTCTTACTTATTCTTAATTATTAGGAAATAAATCTTTTTTTTTTTTTTTGTAGAGACAGAGTCTCACTTTATCGCCCTCAGTAGAGGCTGTGATGTCACAGCTCACAGCACAGCAACCTCCAACTCCTGGGCTTAGGCGATTTCTTGCCTCAGCCTCCTGAGTAGCTGGGACTACAGGTGTCTGCCACAAGGCCCGACTATCTTTTTGTTGCAGTTTGGCCAGGGCCAGGTTTGAACCTGCCACCCTCGGTATATGGGGCCGGCACCCTACCCAGTGAGCCACAGGTGCCACCCAGAAATAAATCATTTTTAATGAAAGAAGTCATGAATTGCAAAAATGAAAACTTTTAGATTATTTTTAAAACCATTGACTCTGGCTTAGTGCCTATAGCTTAAGCGGCTAAGGTGCCAGCCACATACACCAAGCTGGCAGGTTTGAATCTAGCCAGACCCACCAAACAGTGACAACTACAACCAAAAAATAGCTGGGCATTGTGGCGGGCACCTGTGGTCCCAGCTACTTGGGAGGCGGAGGCAAGAGACTCACTAGAGCCCAGGAGTTGGAGGTTGCTGTGAGCTGGAATGCCACGGCACTCTACCCAGGGGGACAGCTTGAGGCTCTGTCTTAAAAAAAAAAAAGAAAGCCTCAAATTCCTGAAAAACATTTGCTCATGATGTACTATTCTTTGCTGTGCCCTAGATTCACCTTTTTGACATTTTTAGAATTTTCATATTTATGTGTTTTGGGGATATTGATCTATAATTTTCTCTTACTGTAATGTCAAAACAGGTTTCTGTTTTTGTTTTTTTGAGACAGAAGCTCAAACTGTCTCCCTGGGTAGAGTGCTGTGGCATCACCGCTCACAGCAATCTCCAACTCCTGGGCTTAAGCAATTCTCTTGCCTCAGACTCCCAAGTCGCTGGGACTACAGGTGCGCACCACAACACCTGGCTATTTTTTGGTTGTAGTTGTCATTGTTCTTTGGCAGGCTCCGGCTGGATTCAAACCCACCAGCTTAGTGTATGTGGCTGCTGTCTTAGCCACTTGAGCTATAGGCGCCAAGGCGTCATAACAGTTTTTGATAACAAGGTTATCTTAACTTTCCAAAACAAGCTTAGAAGTGTTCCCTTTTTCTTTTTTCATGAATTGGGGTAGCTTGCTCTTACGTCTTCCTTTGGTATTTAGAGGAATTTGCCACTGAAACCACCTAGGCTTAGAGTCTTCTTTGCAGCAAGACTAATTTGCCTTTTCCTTCTAGTTATTGCAGTGTGATTGACACCTATGGCTAGTGGCTCTCTACTACCTTAAAGTGAAAATTCTCTGGATAGGTTTCTAAAGAGATATCTAAGTTATTAAAATCCATTTACCTCAAACATCTAACTGGAAAGCTAATAAAATCGCACAACATCATAGCTGCTATAACTTGCACATTCCTCTTAGAGATACTGCATGTAGGTAGAGTGTTTGCATTTTTATGGTTTATCATATCCTTTACGACACAGTATGGCTTCTTGTTGGATCAAAATGTATCCTACATCTATAACATCTGGATGGGAGGTGGTGTGCAATAGTAGAGAGAATACTTCACCCCTAGCAGTCAAAATTATGAGTTTTAATTTGACCTCCCAAGAAGCCAGATCAAGGAAGACATAGTGAGCTTTAAGTTCCTGCAGTACATATGCAAGTAAATGATTTCTAAGGTCCTCATTTTACCTTTTAAAATATTCAGGTATATTTTATACATTTGTAAGACAAAGAATTCAGGCACAATAAGACCAACACCTAAATATATCTGGTACCCAGTACAATAGGACATGCCAATACTTTTGAAGTACTCTCCTTAACACCACCTCCTTCATCCTTTTGTAAGAAGTATCCATTATCCTGAAATTTGGGTTTATCATTTTCTTACCATTTTTGCCACATCTGTAGTCCATCCCTAAAGAATTGTTTGATATACAGGCACTTAGTTTTATACTGCACAAGTTTCTCTGCAATTTTCCCCTTTGAATCGCACATTTGTGCGTTTTGACTAGTTGATATGGGTAACAGCAGTGAAAGAACTTGTCTCAAAGTTCTGTGCTTCAGTTTCCTCCACTATAAAAGATGCAGAGAGGGTTTAAACTGGATAATCTCTAAATACTAGCCCAGATCTGAAATTCTAGTTTTATTTTTTTAGAATGAGTACAGAGACATTAATATATACTTTGTTCTAACAGTGTAGCTCTGGTCATGATTATGGGTTGAGGTTGACTAATCGGGCACAATCCATTATGGCATTATTTCCAGACACATTGGAAAAATTTAAAAATTACTTGAATATATAAAAATGAAAATGTAAAAAACAGGAAAAAAGATTACTTGAATATAATACTTCAGTATGCAAGACAAGTCATTTTAATAGAGGTTTGAAGTGGCACATATGATGATCAGAAAAGACAGAATTCACAATGCAAAAATGCAAAGTTTATTTTCTTAAATAAAATACTATATTCATATCTATACAAATAATTATTACAACCATTAAAATGTTACATTTAACAATAAAAATTTCAAAACTTTAAACAAGAGCATGGTTCAGAATATTCACACCCTAATACAATGCATTTGTAAAAAGATGTCAAAATAAACAGGACCTATTCTTATTTACAACTGTAGGACAATCCTAATCATATTATACATATCTGTTTTCCATTACAAAACAAATTAGTTTCCATTAGAATTATAAACCAGATGATTTACAGGAATAGGACACCGTGCACAGCAGACACTGCTGCCATGGTAATAGATACAAATATTACACTACGGAAAGCACTAAAATTAGTTGGAGTTTTTCTGTTATTGGTTTTTATTGTTTTGTTTTTTGGTGACTGCCCTACAGTAAGCTTCTCACCCAGTGTATCTATAAATAATTTGTGAAGGTAACTATGTTCTCCTCAGATTTTTCAACTTTTTTTTACCAAAATGAAAATATATATATGTGTGTGTATATACATATATATGGCCTGCTGAAAGTGGAAGCGAATCTTTTCTTCACAGTAACACAACTGCAGCATCTTTAAGCAACACTGTCTGGTCCCTTTCTTCCTGGAAGATCAACAGTTCAACGCCCCTTAAAGGTTACCACTATAGTCAAGTCCAGTGCCTCAGTGACCTCACAGATGAAAAATGATTTTAAGACTTAAGGAGTGGGAGGACAGAGGAGTCTCAGAAAAGTGAAGAAGAGATTTGATGGATCAAACCTTAAGCGCATATGACATAGTATGGTGTATAGCTATACACACAATTAAGAAAAAAATGATAGATCATCTTTCATAAGAAATGTTAAATTACAAATGAAGAGTGATCTCATTTCATGCAGACATCCTATATAACACCAGTTTGGAATATTATGCCCAATATTTGCAACCCAAGTTGGTTCATATTTATGAAGCATCTGACCACTTATATGTGCCAGAAAAAGATTATAGTTGACACAATTTGTGTAAATCTAGAAATAAGGATGTTGAATGACCATCACATACAAGCTCTGAGTTTAAAAGGAGTTTTGCTACTTACTAGTAAAGTGTTTTTTACAAGATCAGCATCAAAGATGGCTCAGAAAATGATAAGGCAACAGTGAGAAACATCATCTGTACTTGTCTTCTAGGTGTTTGATTACACAGCATGTACCATCCCAGCTGGTCCTGCGCTACAGCAGAGGAGTGGGTAAGTGATATGTTCCAATAGCTGGTCTAAGGACCAGAGGCACAGTTTCAGATAAAGTGCAGTACCAGGGTAGAGGCATGTGGACAGATGTAGAAGCTCTTTGTCCATCAAGGTCCTGGGGCTTCTCACCAGCATATCTGGACTATCTCAGTCTAAACTTCATGTCCCCTGCACACCCCCTACTCTAGTAGAAACACTCTCTAGGTTTCACTCCAGTAGAAACCTACACAGAAGAGTAGAATGCAGAGAAAATGAAGTCTAAAAAAGGGACTCTTTTCTGTCAACTCTGGGGAAGGAAAAATGGCAACATTCATCCAAAAAGGACATCTTGAGAAGAAACTAATTTCTGCCTTTCCTCTGTGCATCAGTATCACTATCCCTCAGACTAACTTCACATTAGACGACCTGTTTTTGGTTATTGCCCTTAGGATGTACACAGCCATAGGCACATTACCTCGAGGCAAAGACCACATTTATACAGATGACAGAGTTACAACACTAAGTTCAAGACTCTTCAAGATACCAGCCCATAGTTGTTCATTTTGGTACCACTTTTGCCCTTTCTTCATTCCTCCACAGGCAAAAACAAGTCCACCAGACCAAGAGACAGAGCTATATGGCACACTGAAATATTTTAAATCAATTTTAAACTAATTTTTATTTTTAAGAAATTATTGTTGCCCTTTAAGAGATTAGGTGGCATAGAGGTTCCCAAAGGCAGGAATTGAGAATCACTGATTTGGGAGTATGATTCACTACCATCTAAGAGATGGTGGGCCCAGTGAAATGTTTCAAGGCAAAGGAGTAAGCATTCTAAGGGAATGACCAGGCTTCCTGCTCCCTATTTGAAATGGAGTAGATGGCAAATAATAAGAGCCTAAGTACCTATGTAGTGAGGACAAAGATGAAATATATATTAATATATTTTACCCTTTCTCAAAATTTAAAAATTTTACTCCCATTAAAATGTTTTTTCACATTTTCTAGAGTATAAGTTTTAGCCTCTCCAAGACATTGCTAATGTTAGATGGCAAGAAAAAGGCAAATTAGTTATCTTTAAAATATTTAAATCATTTTGTATTTTAGGAAGGTTAATTTTTAAAACTTGATCTTTGTTGCAGTTCAACACAACCCTGATATGTGACTGGAAATTGCTGCAAAAGAACAATTCCTCCCATTTCTTTCACAGTTCTGATATATTAAATTTTATGAAATATGATCACTGTGGAATTCCCACACCTTACTCAGAAAAAATGTACCATCTCTGATACCCAAAAAGGTCTGACAATAAAATAAAAATAAATTCGCTGAAGTGGTATAAAAGAACATATAAGCCATCTCAAACTAACTTGTATTTTATACATATACACACACATACACATACATACACACATAACATCAAACTGGATTTCTTTCATCTATGACTGACTCATTAAAAAGCTTATACACAGGTGCGGTGCCCATAGCACAGTGGTTACGGCACCAGCCACATACACTGAGGGTGGTGGGTTCAAACCAGGCCCGGGCCAGCTAAAAACAACAACTGCAACAAAAAATAGCCAGGCATTGTGGTGGGCACCTGTAGTCCCAGCTGCTTGGGAGACTGAGGCAAGAGAATCACTTAAGCCCAAGAGTTTGAGGTTGCTGTGAGCAGTGATGCCATAGAACTCTACTGAGGGCAACATGGTAAGACTCTGTCTCAACAACAACAAAAAAAGCTTAGACATGGGCCAGATGTGGTACCTCACACCTGTACTACTATCAACTTCAGGAGGCCAAGACAGGAAGACTGCTTGGGGTCAAGAGTTCGAGACCAGCTGGGCAAGAGTGAGACTCTATCTCTACAAAAAAATAAGAAAAATTAGCTAGGCATGTTTCACCTGTAGTTCTACCTACTGGGGAAGCTGAGGCAGGAGGATCAAGTAAGCCCAGGAGTTTGAGGTTACAGTGAGCAATGATGTGGCCATTGCACTCCAGCCTGGGTGACAGAGTAATAAGACCCTCTCTCAAAAAAAAAAAAAAAAAAGAACAGAAAAGAAATTTTAAAAGCTTATACATGAAGTGAAGTCTGAAATTTTTCACTTCATTAGAAGTTACTGTTAAGTGTTGAGAGGAATCAACCAGTTTCTATGACTGATTAGATGAGACTAGTAATGCTAAAAAAGAGAAAAAGATGCCATCAATGACTTTCACTTATGATTCAGACATAACATTGTGTATTTCCAGAAGTTCCAAAATTATTTGTGGAACTGATTTTACTTTCTATAGTTATATGTTAGTAAGCTACAGATGATATTACTTGTATTATAACCACAATTGACATTTTCTGCCATTCCTTTACCAAAATTATATCCAGATACCTCTATATATTATACAACAAATATCCTCTCAGAAATTATGTACCTCTAATTATTAAACATTTAATACTACCAGTAAATCTCATATATTTGTGCTTTTAAATCAAATAGTAGGCCTATAGTCTGAACATTTTCAGAATTGAGCCTATATGTGAAATGAACTCTTACATATGCATACACATGTATAAAATAATTAGAGCTACAAGTAAGCAAGAGCCCACTTATTTGCAGATGGTCACATCTTTCTTCAGATGGTCAACCAAGCTTTACAGAAACTCAATCAAGATCCAAATGTTACACTGTTGGAATGAAAGCTCTGAGAAATGCAAATGCTGTCTCTGAGCACAGCTGAGCAGGAAAATACAGTCAATGCAACAGAAATATCTGGAAGTAACAGGCTTTGAGTCCTTTGCATTACAATGTTCAAATTGAGCTTCTCCTTAACCTTAATTCCAATTATATCTAGCAGTCCCCAGTCCAGTGTGGGAGTGTGGGCAGAGTCAGGGAGAGGGGAGCAGGGAGAGAAATGAGAGAGGGAGCGAAGGAGAATAGCCAAACACACAGAAAACTGCCCTTCTTGAAACTGGCAGATTAGCCTTTCAAGAACAAAGAAAAACTTGAATGTTAAAGCTTAAAATTCAGTTAACAGAGTTGAAAATCAAGTCATAAATGCCACATTTTCCATAATAAAAAGTTTTGACTACCGTATTTTACCTGTTGTCCTAAGTTCATGAAGCTCTCCTGTGCTACCCCAAGACCATTAAGAACAAAGAAAATACAGGTTTTTCTTGTTTACAATTTTCATTTTATTTTATTTTATTTTATTTACCTGCAGGAGGCTGCTTTAGCAGCAAAAAAATATAGGAAAGTTTGGTAAGAACAGTTAAAGAGGCACAACTGACCCTTTTGCTGAGTCTTTAGAAGAGGTATTCACTGGAGTTAACTGCTCTGACCAGGATTTAGGAGACTTTTTTAGGCTAAAAAAAAAATAATAATGATGCTGGTCCTTGGGTTCACTTTGTTAATAAAGCAGACAGAACAATTTGTATGCATCTTTCCTACTTCATCCCATTTTTTTGGCAGAATATAACAATAAAAAGTAATTAATGGACTTAATGGGGTTAAGAAAGTGAGTGCATATTGTTTTTTCTTAGATTTTTTAAGTATTCAAAATTAAATATATATGTTTTAAAATTTATCCTTAATCTCAGTGGCTCTTTTAAAAACTCCTCCCTACATGAAGTTTTTCTATACTTCATCAGGTCTCAGGTGTCAATTTTGCATTTTCAGATAGCAGGCCTATCTTTAAAGGGCCAGTTTATACTTTAAAAATCTGTGTGCACACATGTGTGCGCACACACACACTCTCACATACACATATGGACATATATAAAGACTATTTTTTGAAGCACCATTTCACATATACCAACAAGAAAAATAATGAACAAATTCATTTTCTTCTTATAATTCCATAATGAATAATGCAATATACAATGTTATATTAAAAATATAAATACCATCAGTAAATTAAAATACTGACAGAGCTTAAAACTCTATTCAGAAATATTTTTTAAAGTAAGGCTCAAATATGTAGATTCCAAACACATTATTTACTGATTGATCCTAATATTTAAATGAATGCAGGAGAATTCATTTCAAGATCAAATAAACAGAATGAAGAGAGAATATTAAATGAAAGCTGAATTGATGAAACACCAATCACTAACTGAATCCACTGCAAAACTCCACAATATAACTGCTTTTATCCTTATGGCCTGATGCAAAAGTCAAGTACAAAATGGAGAACATTTATGTACTTCACTTGGTTATCTTTCTGCTTTTAAGGCTAATTGTCTAAGGAAGACCTTTGTTTTAAAGGATCTTGGCACATCAAAGAATTTAAAGAACAAGACAAAAAACTGAGATAATTTACAGATTGTTACAAGAAAGACACCTCCACCTAAACCAAACCTTGGGAATAAAGGCTAATTAAATTGTTAACTACTTGATTTTAACTACAGACTTTCAATTGAACACCTGCCATGGGTAAGAAACTATTTTAGAAGTTGACATTTGCTATGGTGAGCCACTGTTTTACCAAGTTGCCTGTGTTTTAGGATAGCCATTCAACTATCTATTCCATAAATTATCAACAATTAAGTTTAAAATCTAGGCTCCTGGCTCGATGGCCATAGCACAGTGGTTACAGTGCCAGCCACATACACCAAGGGTGGTGGGTTCGAACCTGGCCCAGGTCAGCTAAACAACTGCAACAAAAAAATATCAGGGAGTTGTGCTGGGTGCCTATAGCCCCAGCCGCTTGGGAGGCTGAGGCAAGAGAATCACTTAAGCCCAAGAGTTTGAGGTTGTTGTGAGCTGTGATGCTACAGCACTCTACTAAGGGTGACATAGTGAGACTCTGTCTCAAAAAAAAAAAAAAAATCTAGGCTCCTGCCTACTACCCAGCACATGCCAAGGTGATCCCCCAACTTCCAGGTGACTGGTATTTAGAGAATATAAGATCACAAATCAAACTTGGAATGCAAATGTGCTTGGAAAATAAAAAATCATGCCATGTAGTTAGAAACGAAAGACAGCTTGTTTTTGACAACTCAGTATTTGTATCATCTCTGTCATGGCTTCCCTACATTCAGAAGATAATTGAGAATTTTGTTATTGTTTTTACTGAGAATTGATTATACAAACACAAAGACACACACACATAGCCCCTCTCCTCGTGTGTATGTATGTGTGCATGGACACACAAATACATTTGTAATCTCACTGATTACCTTTATGTTTAGTTAATTGGTATTCAAACAGCTGAACTACAATCATGACCCAGAATATGGCTTATATTGTGGGCAGGTCTGTTCGAGGACTGCTTGGAAGAGTCAGAGGCAGAGGAGTTTGCTATTGTAAGCAAAGGTGACATTGCTGAGCCATCAGGAAGAGCTGTAGCTATTTCTGGAAACAAAGATGTCATATTAAAATTGGATAAGTGAGAGTTGGTCATGTGCATTGGTGGCATCTCAGTAAGAAGAGGAAAACTTGGTTGAGCAAAGCCAACAGGTCTGGGAGGAGATAAAATTGATCCAAATCGGTTATTCAAACTACCACTATTTACCTTCTCTGTGCTAGGATTTGAGAACATTTGATTAGAAAAATAGGGAATTGAGATATCATTAGACAGTGTAGGATGGGCAGGAGAGTATGGGGGATAGAAAGAAGGGAGGGTATTCTGGGGATCTACTGGGATAAGGGCTGGTGCTCGAGTGGCACTAGGCTGAGTAACCTGTGGAATGAAAGAAGTATTAGCATTTATTGGTGGATTCATGCCACCCTCAGGAATAAAGGGAAAACCAAAATTCTGTGACAGTGTATGCTGATCAGGACCTGAATTATCATTAGGTACTTGTGGGCTATCAGGCATGAAACGAACAATACTTCCTCTCTTCTCTGCAGCAGGTTGTTGACGTCCCAGAATCATGCTGCCACTGGTAGAGAGAGGAAGATGGGGAAGACTTGGATCAAAGACATTACTATGTCTTTGGTTTCCAGAACGATTCCTTTCAGGCTGACGAATTTTGGAACCACTGCTGTCTTGCAAGGGATGCCTTGATCTCTGGGGAACTGAAGAATTCGCTTGACGTACAGGAGGCCCTTGATCAGCATTTCCATGAGATACGGATGGGTGAGGCAAAGCTGGCCTTGCAACTCCATGCATGTTGGTTGTGACGGGAGGGTTCATATGGCCCTTGGTCCCATGACTGTCAGTAATCCTCATGGGATTGGATTTCTGTACAGAAACATTGGGACTTGTGTTTCGACCTTGAATATCTCCTGAGGAAGAAGAACTTGAAAAGGGAATATTCAAGGTGCTGTTCCTGGTGTTAATTCCACCTAGAGACATGTCACAACTTTCCCTGTTCTGATTCTCACTCTCTCTTCTAATGTGGACACTTTCATGAGCTGGAGGACAGTTGTACTCAATTGCTGAGGACGGACCACACTGTGTATTCCTCTGATGTTCTGAGAGTGGTCTCTGGCTCCCAATGACCTGATCACCAAGGTGAGGAGCAAGTAAACTCTGCATGAAGCTTTGATGACATGCGTTTTCACTGTCCCTTGGTGGAACAGCATTTCCTGTTGGGATGCCCTGAACTGGTGGGTAAGGCAATCTCTTTTGACGGTCAATTGGTGGTGGGCCAGTGTTTTGACTGACTCGAAAAGCCTGGGACTGCATACTCCTCAGTGAGGGTACAGGGTTACCTATCTCATTATTTCTTGAAGATTGTACTTCAAAATTACTCTGGGGCTGTTGACTGGCTGCTCCACTTGGTTTAAATGTCTGACATTCAGAAAGTCGGATATCTGAGGCTACAGTATGGTCCACACGACCCTGCATGTTATGAATAGCCAAACTCTTATTTCTAGGAACATCAAGATAGTTTCTCATTTCAAGCTGATCTGAAACTCTGGAACCCTGAATTGATATACCCATTCTCTGCTCTGAATTAGAAGATGTCTTTCCAATGAGTGCCTCAGCAGAATAACTGGAAACTCTATTTCTCTCCGGCCTGTGTGGAGTACAGGTCATGTCGGAAGGTCTAGTCACGATACTCGGTTGGGACACCATTTGCTGCTCTAAGCCTCTTGATGTCAAAAGCCTCTGCATTGGATTATGCCCAGATACATGTTCAGAAGAAACCCCTGAGCCTTGCTGTCTGCTTCCAACATCCTGCTGTTGGTGCATAATATCTTGATTGAGATGGTTCTGGGGATGACTATGGTGGTTCCGGCTGGCTGAAGGGTTTTCACAGCTCTTCTCTGGCTGGGAACTTCCAAAGTGTTGCTGCATTTGTTGCTGCATCTGTTGATGGTGAGGATGTGGCTGCCCACTCTTGGGTCGGGACTGGTCAGTTGCATGGTGCTTCGGTTGTAAGGAAAGCTGAGAGGCCTGAGTCGCCTGAACAAGATTTCTCTTTTTCTGCATCTGGACTTCCTGCTGCAGAGTCCTCTGTTGGTGGACGTTATGGGGCTGAGAGTGGACAGAGCTATCTGCATGAGGTACATGATGCTGCAGTTGATACAAGTGATGCCTCTCTCTTAACTGGCCTGCCTGCTGTTGCTGCTGCTGCTTTATGTAGAGATGGTTACTGTGAAGGTGAGATACCCCTTGAACTGGAACATGCTGTTGCAGGGCCTGTAGATGTTGGTTTGCCTGGGTTTGCTGCTGCTCAGCAACTGAAGGCTGAGAACTACACTGAACTTCAGTTTGCCTCAATGCCGGGGCCACGAAGTTGTTACCAGATGGAAACAATCGTGCAAGGCCTTCTCCGTGTGCTGGGTTGCTAACAGGTACAACAGAGTTTGAAGAGTTGGGGGGAATCTGACCGACCATCATTTGAGTTTGATCAGAAATGCTGTCTGGAGTTCTACTCATCAAGGACATACTTTCAAGCCTGAGCGGGGCTGGCTGGCAATGCTTTTGACGTTTAGCTGAAGACAGTAAAAGGTCATCTTGGACAGCGCGCTTGGCAGAATCCTTACGGCTTTCATGACTTGGCTTTAAGAGTGGCTCTTGAATCTGTGAATTTGGTATATTACTAGTCATAGTATTTAGCTGTTCTTGGGAATAATCAGTCATCAGAGGTGGTCCAGGAGGCTGACTACCATATGAGCTAGATGAAACAGTCAGATTAACTGTTGTAGGAACAGTTGTTTGCTCTGAAGTTTGGGATAAACCCACACAGCTAACCAGAGGATGGCTGATGCTGTTCTGATGAATAAGATTATTCACACTTAGACTAGTGATGCTTGGTGGCTGAGATGTTGAGGCCTGTAAAGAAGCATTTGATGCTTTGATTCCTAGAGAACAACTTGGTTTCTCAAGGGGCCTATCCACAACTGCTTCAACTGAATCCTGAGAATGAAATTCATCTGATGTTACTTCTGCCTGTCCTGTGCCCTTCTCTTTAGTAGGTGTCTGTGATTTGAAAGGTGGCTCTCCCTCTAATGATGATGCTTCAGAAGGCTTTGAAGTAACTTCCCTTACATCAGCCTGGAGACCAACTCTTGTCTTTTCAAGGTTCTCTTGATCAAAAATAGCTCTTGCTGCAAGCGCTACTATATCAGTTTGCTCTACAAAGGTACAGCTGTCACATGTATTAGTTGTTGTGCTGCTGGTCACATCCTCTCTTGTTGTCTCAGGAAGCATGGATGCAACTGAGAAACTACGACTACTGCCAGAGCTGGTCGACATGGGAGAGTCAGCCTGCCTGCTGGGCATCAGAGACCCACTGATGACCTCCTGATCAGGGAGGCAGGAGTGATGCTGTGCTGGATCTCTATCGTCACTGCCCATCAGTAACAGTTCCTGCTTATGCTGTAAATTAGCACTGGAATCAACTATTTTAGAATTTTCCGAAGAAAAGTCAGGATGACTCATTTGATCTGAAAGAGATGATTTCTGAGGGTCTTTTTCTTTAGCAAGATCAGAGAGCAATGTAGTTAAACGTTGCCCCTTTAAGAGACCTGTGGTTTGCATCGTATCTGATGAATCTTGCTCAACTCTGCAAGGTTCAGCAATGATTTCTACCTCAGAAACACAGTCAGTACTTGTAGTACTTGTGGTAGATGACAAACCAGAAACCTGAGAAACCAAAATGTGAGGATCATTTGGAGATGGAATCAACACACTGTCTGAAGGGCAGGATTTGGCAGCATCTGACAATGCTAAACTAGTTGGTGGTTTATCCTGAGATGTCTCGCGTTGCAAATTGGGGGTACAATCTTTGGATTTTGCTGGGGCCATTGCAAAATGTTCACTTGTTACAGATTCTTGGGAGGGTGAGCCAGACTCTTCTGCTGACTTACATTTGGATACAGACTTAGGGGTTACTGATTCAGAATTTAGACCATCCAGAGACTGTGAAGCAGAAACACTTACACAATTTGCTTGGGACACAGGGACAGATGGTAATACGACAGGGAGGCTTTCCAGCAGTCTGTCACTACAGGATGGCTCTGCTGAGCTTCCAGCACTGGGGTAGTCTAACTTGCTCACATCTCTGACTGGATTCAGGGGACATGCTGACTTGTTTGCTGCTAAGTGTTTCTTGGCACCTAGTTTCTTATTCAACCTTTTTGACTTCACGTTAGGTGGCAAACAAGCAACAGTGTTCACTGAAGGAGTAGTTACTAGATTATAAGTGCTGGGTAGTGAGGCTGAATTATCTGTTGTTGTGAGAGGTGCGACGGTGGTTAACGAAACACAGTTAGCTGGCGGGGGTTGACTATTTGCAGCAGTTTGAGGATTGGCAGGCTGGCTGATAGACAACTGTACACAGCTTTGCCCTGCCATCTGTGATATGCTTTGATTGAGATTGGCCAAAGCGCCAAATGTATTCAGGGCAACATTGGTATTTGGATCTTCGCTGGTGGTGGGTTGAATAATTTGCATAGGGGTTTGATTTGTAGTTCCTGATGAAGACATCACAGGCTGTAAAGCAAAGAGCTGCCCATTTAAAGAAATGGTTTGAGGCTGTTGTTGGTTTGACATAGTAACAGAAAAAGTTGGTGTTGAATTAGATGTAGATAAAGATGAAGGTCTCGGTAATATGTGGACAAGATGCTTTCCTCCAAAAGTCTGTGGGGTTGAAACATTTTGCGCTGAGTTATTAGAACCTATTATCGCATTGGCTCCATTGACAGGGAGTCGAACAGAACCAGGAGGTGGAGCAGAGAGGAGTGGCAAAGGATTCTGATTAGCTGCCTGTATGATTACTATCTGCTGCCCTACTGTTTGGTTGGGAACCTCTGCCCTCATCACTGTTGGGCATGGGGTGGTGCTGGGTGGCTGAAGAATGATAACGTTTTGATTAGCTGGAGCTGCATTCACAGTTGGCCCAACTGGCTGAGCCATATGAATCACTTGCATTGCTGAATTCAGTGGAAGGATATTTTTGGGGGGCTGAGATTTAACTTGTGGCTGGGCAATTAGTGGCTGCAAAGGTAGAGATGGGCAAGAAGGCAAAGTCACAACTACTTGCTCAACTGGCTGCCCATCTGCTGGGAAAGAATTATTCAAGTTGATGCCTGCAGCCACATGTCTGTTGTGGTTGCTTATGGTGGTGTTAGTACCAGACTCATTTAATACTGGAGTCACAGCAGAAGATGGGGTCTGGCTTAAGGGCTGAATAGTATTTCCCGCCAATTGCAAAGTAGTCCATGTTGTCTGTGTGTTTCCAGCTGAAGAAATTCGGGTAAGGCTATTAATGTTTTTCAAATCTGAAGCACTAACGCTTGAAGAAGGCAAAGAACAAGAAAGAATCCAACCACTGTCCAAAGGGTTTGCAGAAAGAGAGCTTACAGGAGTAGTGGTCCTCCCCACTCCAGGGGCAGATGCTGCCACCACTGTGGTTGCACTTGTCAAGCTTTCAGTCTTGCTCATGCTCACTGGAGAAGAATTACCTGCAGATCTAGGAGCCTGGGAGCAGACTGTGGTGGAAACTGAGACAACAAAGGTGTTTTGAAAATCACCCCTGAAGTCCTGTATGCTCAAGCAGGACTTGTTTCCATGGTGCACTTTAGTAGCAACTGCTGAAGAACTGGGGGGAATGCTTGTAGAACAAGAGGTTGTTTTCTTCAATAATTTGGGGCTCTCTTGTCCATTCTTATTTTCAGAAGAATTTTGATCATTTAAACATGTGTGCAAGGAACGATGTTGATGAAGTTCAGGCCCAAGTGGAACAGCAATCAGTGAGCTGGTAGTGGCACCATGCACACTTGATTCACTTTCAGACGTGGAAAGCTCAAGAATATTCTGAGCAGAAATGGTAGCAGGAAGACAAAGAGGAACAGGCTGGTTGGTAGCTAATGCAGAAACCGTGGTCTGATGCCATGGCTTGTTTTCAGAAGGGTAGACTCTAGAAATAGACACAGGAGTCACAAGATTGCAAGTCCTCTGCACTGGCACCACATTGGCAGTTTGCTTTTGTAAATTATGACCAACATTAAACGTTATCCCCTGAACAGCTGCTCCCTGGTTGTTTCCACCAGGCTGACTCCCACTGGAGTAAACAATGATATTTTTTTGAACCTGGTCACTAGGAATAACAACAGAGACCTTTGAGTTTTTGAGATTTCCTTTCCAGTGGATTGTAGGGTCATCGTATAAGCATATGTCATTTGCTTTCAGCAATTCAATATATCGGCCATTTTCTTTTTGGATTTCTTCGAGCTGTTTCCGTAGCTTTTTAATTTCTTCAGCTATAATATTAAAAATAAAAATAATGGTAAGTGTCTTATTTATAATAATTTGGGAAAGCACTGTGCACTAAACTATTGAATTCTAATTCTAGCATTCTAAATACCTCAGCTGAGAATCTTCAGCTCTTTTTGAACTTCTTTCTTCTTTTTTAGAATGGTATCTCCAACTCCTATCCCTTCCTTTTAAAAGTGTAAATCTTTAAATGTCAACAACTGAAAATTCACTCATAATGTATAAATCTCCCACAGGGCAGCTACATAGGTAAAGCAAGAGAAGACATATTGATAATTGGCTTGGTGCCTATTGCACAGTGGTTATGGCGCCAGGCACGTAACACTGAGGGTGGCAGGTTCAAACCCGGCCCAGGCCAGCTAAACAAATGCAAAAAATTGACTAAATAAATAATAGCCAGGCATTGTGGCAGGTACCTGTAGTCCCAGTTACTTGGGAGGCTCAGGCAAAAGAGTCACTTAAGCCCAAGAGTTGAAGGTTGCTGTGAGCTGTGACACCACACTACTCTACCCAGGGTGACATAGTGAGGCTCTATCTCAAAAAAAAAAAAAAGAAGACATATTGATATCATAACATGCTAGAAAAATAACTGAATATCACTATAAGACCTTTTAAATGCTACAACAGCTAATGTTACTTGTGGCAGTAATAGTCTCTTTTATAAATACCTTTAGTTTCTATTTTACCCTTTGAAATCACAGAGACTGAAAGAAACAAGAACACATAAGAAGCACAGTGGTAGAGCAGCAAAGAAAGCTGCCTCTGCTGTGGCAGGACCAACACAGATACACTACCGAGCAGTGAAGCCATCTGTCATGGCCCTCCTCCTTTTGAAGGGAGACAGTTTCAGCCACAAATGGGCCTTACCAATGGGGCAGACTTGTCCTCTGTGGCCCATACATTCCCATCTTCTGGGCATAGTGGTAGGTATTCTAATCCATTACCCACCAAAAGCAGCCAAACCTCAAGGCTAATGTCCTGTGAGATAGCCTGAAATGAAAAGTTCCATTCCAACAAGGATGAGCTGAGACTAGCAGATTATTTTCCCTGATATTTAAACTAAAGGACAAAAGAAAGATGCCAGTATGCCATGGACATTATGGACCAAGTAACAGTGACCAATGTTCTCACTTATTGCACATTTACTGCTTGGCCCTTTTCATTCATTGCCTCATTTAATAATAACAGTAAGAATAACAATGATGATCATGACAGCTAATGTTTATCAAGCATTTATTGTGCGCTAGGCTTTAGTTTAAGTGCTTTACCTGTATTATCTTTTTTAATCCCAATAAGAACCCTAAGACGGAAACTATTATTATTACCATTTTTAGATATGAGAAATGGAGTCAGAGTAGTTATATAATTATCGTAAACTCACCCAAGTAGACACTAAGATCACTCTTAAGATTGTTTTTAGAAATGGAGACTTAGAGAGGTTAAGTAACTGGCCAAAGGGTACTGAGTGAGTAAGTGAAGCTGAGACTCAAACCCAGGTAGACCTGACTCCAAGGCCATTGCTTCAACCCCCGTGCTCGTGAATAATGAGCATGCAGAGGAAGCTGCTAGGAGGAAAAAAGAGGATAGAGCAGGTAGTGCAGACACACACAAAAAAGAACCAGAGAAGTAACAACCACGACAGAGATGAAAAATAACTAGATTTAAGCTGTCTCAGATGCTGCCCCCCAGCCTAGCTGATCAGCTTTTTATGAGTCCCACACAACTTGTATTTTTCAATAGTTTCCCTTTTCAGCCATTCTGTGAAATGAAAGCCACCTTCATTAGAAAAATCTACTCATTTGTAGTGTACCTCTGAAGAGCAGAGTATCTAACCATCTGACAGGATTGCAAAAAAGGACCTGGATGATAAAAGACAGCTGACTTAGGTGGCAAGTGGCTATTTCAATAAAAGTAAACAACAAGAATTCTGAATGCTGACTTCCTGAACATGCTTTCCAATATCCTTCCCCCATCACAATAAACACAGCCCAGTACTGTCCTTTCCTCAGCAAATTCTGCCCTTTTTTCTCTCCTTTTATGGTAGCCTACTGATGCCCTTGTCAGAGCCATAAATTCAAACTGGCCTTCTACCCTGAGCTTTACACTTGCCTGGGATATTTTTCTTTTCAGCTGCTATAAGGAAGTCTGCTCTCCAAAACTGGTGGAAAAAGAGAACTCACTAGACAACATTTAAAAAGTCACCTTTCTCTAAAAGTTGAATATCATTAAATGATCAGGCAGTTTGAGGCACACGTTACACATAACATGAACAACTATAAACTGACTGTTTTGGCCTTTTTAGTTAATACAGACTTAAGTCTTGGCACAGGTATATCCTAATCTTGTTTTTAAGTTGCACAAAATAGAACTCTCTCTAGCTGCAGGATCAAACTGGAATAAAGGAAATAGAGTATTCTTAATATCATGAGTTAGGCAAATATGAATTCCTCAAAAGAATCTAAAATCAAAATTCTGTGTACCTACAAGATTAGTGGTGCTCACAGAGGAAGGAAAAGAGTTAAAATAAAATCAATGCATTTGTCACACTATTCTTCCAGACCCACTGAATGCAAGGTCTTAATAATGTTTTGGGGGAAGAATGGGCTTCTATATCCTAATGTAAGTTTTACTGAGATATAAAGGACTAAACATTTAAAAAAACAATAAAAAGCAAGAATTTACAAATCCTTACCTTGTTCATTGTTTCCTCCATTAAGCAAGAGTTCATCATTTTGCCTTTTCAATTCTGTTATATATTTAAAGGCTTGGTCCAGGATCATATTCTTGCTCTGCCAAAGAAAATTAACCATTTAAAAGTTTCACTGATGGGCAAGACACTTGCCAGAAGAAATGTAAAGCTTTGTCTGTATCATACATGTATCTTTTCAACATTTAAAACAGGTACCATATTTGAAAGCTTCCACTGTTCATTTTTCATTTATTAAATATTTACTGGGCATTTCCTATGTTTCAGGCTCTATTCTAGGCACTAGGGATATAATAGTAAAACAGACAAAGTCTCCACCCTTATACATACACAGATATGAAATAATCAGGTGGTGATAAGATTACGTGTGCATACACAAATGAAGAAAATAAAGCAGGTTAAGGAGGGGGCTACAGTGATGATGGAGGTTACTCTGCACAATGGACTGAATGTTTGCATCCCATTAAAAATCATATATTGAAACCTTTATCCCCAATGTGATAATATTTGGAAGTAGAGCCTTTGGGAGGTAATTAGGTCATGATGGTGGAGTGCTCATGATTGGATTTGTGCTCTTACAAGAAGAGACAAAAGGATCTCTCTCCACCCCCCGAGGACATAACCAGGAAGGAGATCCTCACTAGGAGCAGAGGGCTGGTGTCTTTATCTTAGACTTTCCAGCCTCCAGAACCATGAGAAATAAATTTCTGTTATTTAATTCACCCTGTTTATAGTATTTCTATTATAGCAGCCTAAACTTAGACACTCTGCTACAGTGGTTTTTTTCTGTTTGTTTGTTTGTTCGTTTTTTGAGACAGAGTCTCACTATGTCACCCTTGGTAGAGTGCCATGCTATCACAGCTCACAGCAACCTCCAACTCCTGGGCTTAAGCAATTCTCTTGCCTTAGCCTCCCAAGTAAATGGGACTACAGGCGCCTGCCACAACACCTGGCTATTTTTCTGTTGTTGTTGCAGCTGTCATTGTTGTTTAGCTGGCCCAGGCTGAGTTCAAACCCACCCTTCTCAGTGTATGTGGCCAGCGTTGTAACCACTGTGCTACGGGTGTTTTTAATATGGAATCTAAGGAAAGAACCCTCAGCATAAACTAAAGGAAGTGAAAGGAAGCATGCCCCGTGGATATCTGAAGAAAGAGACTCCACATATAAAGATCAGAAAGGCATAGGGCCTCAGAGAGGGAATAGAATCTTTGAGGAACAGTAAGGAGATGAGTTGGGTTAAAGTGAAGTATACAGGGAAAGACCGGTAGAGGAGGATGAGAGTGCCTTTAAGACCATGTAAAGATTTTGGGTCCTTTTGTTTTGTTTTGTTTTGGAGACAGAGTCTCATTTTGTCACCCTTGGTAGAGTGCTGTGGTGTTACAGCTTATAACAACCTCAAGCTCTTGGGCTTAAGCAATTCTCTTGCTTCAGCCTCCCCAGTAGCTAGGACTACAGGTGCCCACCACAATGCCCAGCTATTCTTTTCTTGCAATTGTCATTGTTGTTTAGCGGGCCCGAGCCAGGTTCAAACCTGCCAGCCCTGGTGTATATGGTCAGCGCCCTAGCCATTGAGCTATGAGCACCGAGCTCATGTGAAGATTTTGGATTTTCATGCTATTCTTTGCTCTGTTAACCACAACTACAAATTATTCTAAATAATAAGTCATGGAAGAAATGTTACTTGATTGCATTTGGTGT
The DNA here is from genome assembly GCA_963575145.1 of Galago senegalensis. NCBI lineage: Eukaryota > Metazoa > Chordata > Mammalia > Primates > Galagidae > Galago > Galago senegalensis. The sequence continues at coordinate 593 of CAUYTI010023743.1, read as the reverse complement.
CATGCTCCCAGTATAGTCTATTCCTAAGCTTTTTCAGAAAGATTATATTTTATGATTATATGAATCAACAATTTTTAGAATCAAAACAATACCCATATGGCAAAAATATATAAATTTTATTAAGGACTATATACCAAAAAGCACTATTCTTTTTTGCTTTAGTTCTCCAGACCCTGTTGCAGAGGCAACTACCATAAAGTGACTTGCACATCCTTCCAGAAATGCCCTATGCTAATCCATGCTTAAATAGACCTTAAAAACAAACAAACAAAAAAACAGAGAAAAGGATGTTATAAACAATATGTTGCATTTTTTAATTTAAAAATATATCTTGGCTCAGCGCCTATAGCTCAACCTGCTAAGGCGCCAGCCACGTACACCTAAGGTGGCAGGTTCGAATCCCCAGCCCGGACCTGCCAAACAACAATGACGGCTGCAACCAAAAAATAGCTGGGCGTTGTGGCAGGCGCCTGTAGTCCCAGCTACTTGGGAGGCTGAGGCAGGAGACTTGCTTGAGCCCAGGAGTTGGAGGTTGCTGTGAGCTGTAATGCCACGGCACTCTACCCAGGGGGACAGCTTGAGGCTCTGTCTCA
>CAUYTI010023742.1:0-29347 GCA_963575145.1 Galago senegalensis | reverse complement strand
AGCAACCTCCAACTCCTGGGCTCAAGCAAGTCTCTTGCCTCCGCCTCCCAAGTAGCTGGGACCACAGGCGCCCGCCACAACGCCCGGCTATTTTTTGGTTGCAGCCGTCATTGTTGTTTGGCGGATCCGGGCTGGGGATTCGAACCCGCCACCTTAGGTGTATGTGGCTGGCGCCTTAGCCGGTTGAGCTATAGGCGCCGAGCCAACAACAAACATATTTTAAGAGAATGTATTATTATCTTCATTTATACATGAATTATATGAATAGTAAATTATAATTGGTGCTGGGGTGGTTTGTTAGCAATATCAGTTATTAGATTTTATTAAAAGTGAGTAATGCTTTCAGTTTATAGTACTGAATCTTCTGCATGGGAACAAATTTGGGTTTTTTTATGGTTTGTCTTTTAATTTTTTTTTTTTTTTGAAACAGATCCTCAAGCTGTCCCCCTGGGTAGAGTGCTGTGCCATTACAGCTCACAGCAACCTCCAACTCCTGGGCTTAAGCGAGTCTCTTGCCTCTGCCTCCCAAGTAGCTGGGACCACAGGCACCCACCACAACGCCTGGCTACTTTTTGGTTGCAGCGGTCATTGTTGTTTGGCGGATCTGGGCTGGGGATTCGAACCCTCCACCTTAGGTGTACGTGACTGGCGCCTTAGCTGGTTGAGCTATAGGCGCTGAGCCTTGTCTTTTAATTTTTAAAAATTGCCATAAATAAGTTCTATTGTAGAAATAATTAATTTTTTGATTGGTTGCCTTAACTTCTAATTTTCATGAGTTGCTTTATTTTTCTAAAAATGTCATTTATTATTTTATTTTATATTTTCTAATGTCAGAGACATTTTCTGCCTTGTCAAAAGTAAGCTCAGTGAAAGATTTTTAGAACAATAAAATATTATTAATTTTAAGCTCCAAAAGTGGAAAAATGTGACAAGAAAATAAAATGTTGGTCATGATGACCTTCTCTTTATACGTCTAAAGTTTAATTTAAAGAAAGAAAAATTTTAAAATCATCAAAGCTTATGTAAATATTTTATTCAGATCTTCAAATGTAAATGCTTTCAAATTCTCTATGCAATATGTGACATAATTACTATGTTCAAAATTGGTGCACAAAAGAATCCTCTTTTTAAGTATATGCTAATCTTTGTTTAAAAACAGTAAGAAGTATTCAAATTAAATATTTTGAAAACAAAGTATAGATATTGATAGAAAAAAATACATATTTTTACAGTGTAAAATATTGGGGTAGCTTGTCTGCCTAATTTCTTTGTTTGTTTTCTTCATATTTTACTTTTTTTTTTTTAGTCAGATTATACAGGAAATACAACAGAAGTGTCAACAATAATTTATTTATTTATTTATTTATGACAGAGTCTCACTAGGTTGCCCTCGGTAGAGTGCCATGGCGTCACAGCTCAGCGCAGCCTCAAACTTTGGGGCTTAAGTGATTATCTTGCCTCAGCCTCCCAAGTGGCTGGGACTACAGGCTCCTGCCACAACACCTGGCTATTTTGTTCTTGTTATTTTTGCGGTTGTCAATGTTGTTTAGCTGGCCCAGGCCAGGTTCAAACCCTCCAGCCTCAGTGTATGTGGCCAGCACCCTATCCACTGAGCTATGGGTGATACCCTATAAAAATGTATTTAAACCTCACTCATTTAACTAAGACATATATTGTTAAATCACTTACATGGGGTCAAACCCTTGCTGTACTGGGCACTGGTCTTGCAATGTCACAAAAAACACACTAACATCTTGCTCCTGTGAATAGAGTGCCTAAACAATGATACATGTCAAGAATATGTCATTTGACAAATGCAGGAACTCATATTAATACACACAAGAGAAAGAGAAATGAAGGAAAAGAACAACAGTCAAACAAATGTACTCAACGAACACCATTGTAACAATAATAATAACTACGCATATGAAAATTTTCAGTTACATAGAGAGACTCATGTCTTTACAGTATAAGCCGTATGTTGGGTAATAGCCTTAGTTGATGAGTAAAAGTATTTCTGTATAAAGATATTCCAACTATTAAATATAGAAAATACGATAAAATTAGCAATTCCACACTTTTCAGTCACTAACAAAATATCTATCAATGGATAAATCAAATAGGTGAAAGGTTAACTGAAAACTTTACAGTGGGCAAAACTGGATGTCACACTCTAAACTCACTGATCAACTTTAACCCAACTAAAAGTGGGACAGCCAGACATTAAGTGGCCTTCATGTAATACAATATGAAGTAGAGGAAATAATTTATGAATTATTCTTGGCTAGTGGAATCTAAATATACTCAGGCTTTTAGAACAAATGCCCAGACTTTAAGAAATGCATAATGAAGTATATAATATAACAAAATGACATGACTTAATGCTTGGTATTAACTGAAAAACAGTTGAGCAGAGGGAAAAAAAGAGTAGGGGGAGGAGAGAAGATAGATGAAGCAACAGTATTATTGAAATTAAGCACTAGGTATTTTGGAGTTCTTGAAATAGTCTTTCTAATTTATAACATCTTTCAAGTATTCATCATTAGAAAATCAACTGAGAACACATAGTAAACAAAGCCATTTTGTGGTACAGAGGATATGTTGAATATGAGATTCCTTTCAGAAATAATGAGTGTGAGATTCCACTAGAATATTTAACGTAATGTCAGATGAAAACATAAAAAGTCTAACTGAAGTTTATCAGTAAATTTCTATGCTGCCTGAAAAAAAAAAAAAGAAAAGAAAAGAGAGAGAGATTAGGGTGGCGCCTGTGGCTCAAAGGAGTAGGGCGTTGGCGCCATATGCTGGAGGTGGCAGGTTCAAACCCAGCCCAGGCCAAAAAAAAAAAAGAGAGAGATTAACAAACAACAATATCAACGTAAAAATGCTATGAAATGAATGAAAAAAAGCCTCCTAAGTGGCAGATACTGTACCAAATTTCAGGAATTAAAAAAATGACTATTCTTTGATTCATACCCATGGAAAACGTATAATAAATACTTCTTTGGAATCTAGGGATAATAAATGAAGAGACTTCATCAAAGAAATAAAAATTGAGAACTTTAAATTCTTGTTTTTATTTGTTTGTTTTTTTATATTTAAGCTTATACTATCTGAAATAAGTATGTCAAAAATTACTCAAATATTTGAAATTACTTTGCATTTTTCTCATTATTTTATATATTCACTTTACAAATTATACCATGCAAATTTATTTTTATTTTCATTCAGTGGTCAAAGAATTTAGCTAATACTTTAATGACAGGAATTTCCCATCTACCATATCATTTATGATGCAGGTATAAAATGAGCTCTTGAAGCAAACTTTAAAAATTTCTTGGTGAATAGAAAATGATATGAAAGTCCAAAGTGGCACAGGGTAACCAAAATCATCCTTCTCCTTTCATAATTCATTTTATTACTGTTAGATATGGAATGCTATCTAATCCATAGGTACCTAATCAAACTGTGACCTTCCGGATCTATACTGGTAGGAAGATAACCTTGATCACTGCAAAAGCATTATAATAGTTTCTGAAATTAGACACTTAAGAGTAGACAAGGCAAGATTTCAGTGAAAGGAATCACCATAAAATGATATTCATGACCAAATTATAAGTGCTGAAGTTGAAACAAGTATCATTTTCATATATAAGTTTTCTCCAAAACATTTTAAATAGAACTATTTAAAATATAGGCAAATCAATATACATTAATTGCAGAGACTAGTGACTCAAGTGACAATTTTAAAATAATAATCTATATCTTTGTTTCAGAATATTCTGTAATTTTAAAATCCATTCATTACATTCAATGACTTTCATGTCATGTGATATAATGCCTTTGTAAACCACTTTTTAAAATTAAATTAAAAAACAAAAAGGGAAAATCAAATAAAATCTGTTATTAACTTAGTAAGTATAAATTCTCACAGAGGTATAAAATACACCACACCAACTTAGTATGAAAGAATATAATGTGCCATCCACTGAGTGATTTAAGGCATTTAAAATGTTAGCAACATTTATAGGCAACCTCAAAATAAATTTTCCTGTGACAAAGTACATTGTATTTCATACACATGTGGTTTATGATTATATATATATATTTTTAATTCTTGACTTAGGGCAAGTCTATTGCTACAAGGTAATTAATATTTTAGTAAAGTGTTGTTGGTGCCACTCTGTCACCCATCACTCTTGTTGGTGCCTCTACGGCACCCATTCACTGCACACAGGAACCAGCTGGTGCATAGATTGTAAGTATGAGCTTGCAAGAGTTGGACACTTGGGCAGTGCCTGTGGCTCAAAGGAGTAGGGTGCCAGCCCCATATACCAGAGCTGGTGGGTTCAAACCTGGCCCTGGCCAAAAACTGTAAAAAAAAAAAAAAAAGGAGATGTACTCTTCATAGGTACAGGAGAGCCCTGAGTAACCCCTGCTACCCTGCCATGGCCTTTTCTTGAAACCATATACAACAGGGTTAGGGGGCCCATGTTCAAGGACTACTCGCTCAATGATTGCTACCTGCTTTTTTCCCATGAGCTCTACTCCCACCGTGTTGCACCACAAATGTTCAAGGTCCAACACCTGCTTGCTAACAAGCAACTGATCATATCTCATTAATGTATGCAGTTGCTTGAGGGCTTGTTTCTGGCCTGCAAAACATCTCCATGCAGGTTGGAAGATTATCCCACTCCCAGTGCCTCCCTCAAGAACTGGTGGCCACTTCTATAAGCCTGGTGCTTGATCTCTTACATATCCCTCTTTTCTGGCTAAGCTATTCTTGTACAGGGTAAGGGAGGAACCCACAGTTGTCTGTTTTGTCTGTTGTTCTTGTTGACCAGTTCTTCTTCTAACTAGACAAAGGAACAAAAGGCATAGGATAATTAATAAAATTACACCAATGAAATCAGTGAGGGCCTTCTCAGGAGAAAAAGGGGAGAGATTAGCCATAGTTTTGAAAATGTTTAGAATTTCAATTTTTGTGACATATTTTACTCTTCAGGTGAATAGTAATATTAATCCTACACATTTCATCACCTAACTGTTTGTTTCGGGCTGACCTATGGTATCCTTAATTGATGATACTTCCATAGGAAGTACTAACCAATGCCCAAGGTTTTAATGTCAGGTACGGATAGGGCAGTGTCAATGAGCTCATACTCTTTCCAAGCTGAAGTCTGGAGGAGCAGTAATTAAGTACACTTTTCTCACCTTTGCTGATGCCACTGCAATTATTACCAGGAAAAAGAAGTCTGCTGTTTGTGTTACCAAATCTCTGCCTGCTACCACAAAACTGGATACTTGTTCATGACTTGGTTAAAGCCTGGACGTACACACTGAGCTCACCCAGGCCTAGAGAATGGGGGGTTCCCTGAGTAGTGGAACCCCATATCAATCCTTCCTCTGAACAGAAGCTCTAACTGCCATTGAGGAAAAGCAACACTGACCACTCCAAACTACTTCCTGCTAAAACTGGACAGTGATATGGGGGGAAGTTAGAGGTTCCTCAGAGGAGGTTGATCCAGGTTTCACAATAAATGAAAATCTGAGTTGATAGTTTGAAGTAAAATACTAGCTTATTCTTTTTATGAAATTTACCCAGGCCCAGGAAATTGGAGGTCCCTGGTTAGGCTGGAATAAGGGAACCTTTTATCAATAGAAGGAGATAATTTAGACAAAGTCATCAAAGTGCTGGCAAGGTCTCTTACTCATGTCAAGGTTTGATCCAATGAGCAGGCAGTCATTGCTTTCCTTGTTGTTCTGTAATGATATGATATGAGCAAAACCTCGACCCCAATGTAACACATAACCAGATTCTCATTTAGACATCAGTTGTTGTTGTTGTTTTTAATAAGAAATAGGTTGTTTAAATTCCCATACTTGTGTTTCTTGCCTGTGGGCTCCGGGTTGGACCTGACTGATAATTTCCCTGCTGTGAAGGTGTTCCATTCTTATAAATTTGAGAGGGGCATTCATTTTCCCAATGGAACCTCTTTCTACACTTGGGACATAAACATAGGGGATGGCATTCTCCTTGTTTCTTTAATCACTAAATGAGGGATTGCCTTTTCCATTGGTATTCTGATTGCTATTCCTTTTCCAACATTCTTTTCTCATATGGCCTAGCTTCCCACAATTATGGCATTTAACAAAATTTGTATTACCCATAATTATGATATTTAACAAAATTTGCATTACCTTCCTTATCAGTTTCATTGTTACAACTCTATGGTCATGGAGTTACTCATTATTTCCCTTTTTGCTGTTTTCTAAAGGTCCCCCTTACTCCTAATGGGTTCCCTTTGGTTTCTTTTTTTTGCTTTTTGCCAAAGGTTCCACTTACTCTGAGTGGGTTCCCCTTTGGTTTCTTTCTTACTGTTTGCCAAAGGTCTCAATTTGAGTGGATACTCCTTTGGTTTCTTCCCTACTGTTTGTCAAAGGTCTCACTACTTTGTGTGAGTTCCTCTGGTTTCTTTCTTGCAATTTGTCAAGGGTTTCACTACTTTATATATAGAGTCCCTTTTGTCTCTTTTTGCTTTTTGTCAAAGGTCTCACAATTTCGTATGAGTCCCTTCCTTTTCTTTCTTGCTGTTTGTTTCTATGGACAGGGAACTACCCCTTGCTCCCCCCGCCCCATAAACTCCCTCTTGCTGTTTGCTGAAGGTTTCACTTACTCTGACTGTAGTTCCCCCTTTCATTCTGTGACCTGATCCAAATCTTGCCAACTACACCACTTGTCGGTGCAGCTATGTCACCCCATCACCCTTGTCAATGCCACTATGATACTCCCTCACTGCACCCAGGAACCAGTTGGTACATGGATTGTAAGTATGAGCCTGCAAAAGAAGGATTCTCCCCATAGGTGCAGGAGAGCCCTCAGCAACCCCCACCAGGGCCTTTTATTGAAACCATATACAACAGGTGGGGGGGGTCCACATACAAGGGCTACATGCTTAATGGTCGTTAGATGCTTTTTCCCCATGAGCTCAACTCCCACCCTGTTACACCACAAATGTTCAAGATCCAACATCTGCTTGCTAAGAAGTGATTGATCTTATCTCATTAACATGTGCAGTTGCTTGAGGGCTTGTTTCCAGGCTGCAAAACCTCTCCATGCCAGCTGGGAGATTGTCCCACTCCCTCAAGAACTGGTGGCTGCTTCTATAAGCTTGGTGCTCAGTCTCTCATAAGTGTTTTAAGAGCATTGTGTTTATAGGTCAGAATTTATAAACCTTTATTTTCCTTATTGATCTCTTTTGAACAGGAATTAGAATTTTTTTTTTTCTGAAAAGGACCACGTAATAAATATTTATAGGCTGGGTGGGCAATATATTTTTTGTAACAACTCCTCAATTCTACCATTGCAGAGTATATAGACAATAGGTAAATAAATGGGAGTGTGCATACTGCAATAAAATCTTCACAAAATAGTCAGAAGTCTGCATTTGCCCAACAGGCCATTTCTGCCCTGGAAAAAAAAAAAGAGAGCTAAGATCAGGCCATGAGTACTAAATACTTCAGTTTCTCTGCAAATGGGGAATGCTTAAAATAATCAGTTTCAAAGATGTAAAATCACAAGGCATTTCACAATTGTCCCCACATTCATACTTGCAGAACATTATCTAACAACAAAATATTCATCTAATCATCTAATACTTTCTACTAATCAATAAAATACTAATTCTGGTATCAATCTAATTTGTACTGGAAATGTGTTCTGATGACAATGTTTTCTCTTTAAACATTTTTTTCCAATCCAGAAAAAAAAATTTTTTCCAACCCCAGGGTTAGAGAGGAACTCAACAGAATATGAAGCTATACTTTAAACAGAGCCATATTTTTGTATAAAGAACCTTGGGTATATGTCTCTGTGTGACTGTTAAAAATACTTTAGACTAGTAGAACATTAGTGTTATTTAAATTTATTTTTCAGTTGACCTGATAACTGGTTTAAGTTCCAAATTTCTTTGACCAAATATACAGTACCTGGTGGATATTTGGTGGCTCGCTTGTAGCACAGCTGAGTAGAACTCTACTTGACTTCTAGTCATCAATGGCATCTATCTCAACAATAAAGCAGAAGGTGCAAAATAGCAAAGTCTCCTCATAATTCACATCTTATATCTGTAACATTTTTGTTATTATTACAGAAAAACTAGAACTACAATCTGTATACTTTTTAGGAAATATTTATAAATGTTGATGTTTCCTGGTTCTCTATGGAAAGTCATAATTTTTAAGACATAAGAATTTGAAGGAAATTATTCTAGTACCTTTTCTCACAAAACAATTTGTTTCTAGTGTTTTAATGCCAGGAATAACATTGGGTTATATATAATTAGTACCATCAGTGAGGTCCACCCTTCTGATAACAGAGTTCCCACCCAAATTCTTTGTTTTCAGTTTTTGATGCTACATGTACTTTTTTTTTTTTTTGAAGAATGTCAAGTTAATATGAAGGTACCACCAGGTCACAATATTTGAATCTGTGTTTGACAGTCCATCTTGTCAGTATGTCCCTCTCGCAGTATCTGTGCCATACACTCATACATGATCCTATTAAGTGGGAATACACCATTCTCCACTCCCCGTCTAGCACCACCCAAGTAGCCCCTCCTATAAACTTGAATTGAATTTAGTTTTACTATAAATTAGGCCTGAATTATATCATCTATTAGCTTCATATTAGTATTGAGTACATTGTATTCTTACTTCTCCATTCTTGTGATGCTTTACTAAGAAGAATGTGTTAGTTTGAGTATTCTCCATACTTCCTTCCAAAGATGCCGTATGAGAGTGTAGTCCCACCAACAGTGTAAACTTTTCTTCTTTCTACACATCTATGCTAGTATTTGCAATTTTGGCAATTTGTAATGTGGGCTAATCTTACTGGGGTTTGGTTGTATCTCAGGGTGGTTTTGATTTACATTTCTCTGATGATTATGAACAAGGAGAATTTTTTTATATATTATTAGTCATTTATCTATATTTCTCAGAGAAGGTTCTATTCAGGTCTTCTTCCCAGTGATAGATGAGATTGTTTGCTCTTTTTCTGCTAATTAATTTGAAATCTCTACAAATCCTAGTTATTAAGTTTTTGTCATATTTATAATATACACATATCTTTTTCTCATTCTGAAGATTGTCTATTTTCTTTAATTGCTGTGTCTTTAGCTATGTAGAACCTTTTCAGTTTGATTAAGTCCCATGTGTTTATTTTTATTGTTGTTACAATTGCCACTGAATTGAATGCTAGACTGACATCCTCAAAAGTTTGTCTCATAGTTTCCTCTAGGATTTTTATTGCTTTATGTCTTAGAGTTAAATCTTTTATCCAGGTGAAGACAATTTTTGTAAATAGTAAAAAGTGAGTGTCCAGTTTCAGGTTTTTTTCTGTTCTTCCAGCACCATTTATTGAGTAGGAATTCCTTTCCCCAGTGTATTCATTTGTTTGGTTTCTCAAAAATCTGATGGCTATAAGAGACTGTTTTCATCTCTGGTTTTCTATTCAGTTCCACATACCTATGTCTCTAATTTTGTGTCAATACCATAATGTTTTGATCACTGTGGACTTGTAATATAATCTGGAGTCTGGTAGGGTGATGCCCTGAGTTTGTTTTTATTACTAAGAATAGACTTGGCTATGTGTGTTTTTTCTGGTTCCATACAAAACAAAGAACTATTTTTCCATTTCTTCAAGGTATGATGCTGGTATTTTAATGGGAATTGCATTAAATCTGTACACTGCTTTGGGTACTATAGGCATTTCAAATATGTTGATTTTTCCCAGCCAAGAGTAAGGTATGTTTGTCTATTTGTTAATGTTTTTCACTATTTCATTCTTTAGGGTTTCATAATTCTTTTTGTAGAGGTTTTAACCTCTTTTGTTAGGTATATTGTAGATATTTCATTCACTTTGAAGCAACTGTGAAGGGAATTGTGTCCTTGATTATCTTTTGACTTGAATGTTATTGGCATATACAAAGTCGGCTGATATTTGGACATTGATTTTATACCCTGAGACATTACTATACTTCTTGAACACTTCCAGGAATCATTTGGTTGAGTTTCCAGAGTTCTCTAAATATAAGATCATGTTATTGACAAAGAGTTAGAGTTTACATTCTTGTCCCTAATTTGGATGCCCTTTATGTCCTTATCTTGACTGATTGCATTGTCTAGAACTTCCAACACTATTTTGGATAGTAGTGGCAATAGAGGACATCCTTGTGTATTTCCAGTTCTAAGTGGAAAGCTTTCGGTTTTACTCCATTTAGTATGATATTGGCTGTGGGTTTGTCATAGCCAGCCATAAAACTGACTGGCTCCAGTCAGTTTTAGAAACATGCCACCTGTGCCTATATTCTTATGTGTTCTTGTTAGGAAAAGATGCTGAATTTTATCACATACTTTTTCTGCATCTATTGAGAGGATCATATGGTCCATATATTTTTCTGCTATTGTTATGGTGAATTACATTTATGAGTTTACATATGTTAAAACAGGCCTGTATCACTGGGATGAAGCCTATTTGATTATGCTGTGTGATTTTTTAAATGTGTATCAGTAATCTGTTTGCTAATATTTTATGGAGTATTTTTGCATCTATTTTGATTAATGAAATTGGTCTATAATTCTCCTTTTTGGTGGATCCTTTCCGGTTTTGGTTCCAGGGTGATATTTGTTTCATAGAACATGTTGGGGAAATGTCTTTCCTTATCATTGTTTTAAAATAGGTTTTGCAGTGTAGGTGCAAGCTCTTCTTTGAACATTTGATAGAATTCTAGTCTGAAGCCATCTAGTCCAGAGGGTTTTGTTGTTGTCATTGTTGTTGTTAGAAGATTTTTTATTGTTTCTTCTATCTTGGTGCTTGATATTGGTCTGTTTAAGGGACCTATTTCTTCCTGGTTCAGTCTAGGGAGATTCCAGGTTTTACTGAAACATCTACTCTACTCCTGCATATTGTAAAACTTCTGGGCTTAGAGTTTCTTGCAGTAGTCAGAGAAAATCTCTTAAATCTCAGTGGTATCTGTTGTTATTTTCCCTTTTTCATATCTGATTGATGTTATTAGAGATTTTAATTTTCTGTTTTTAGTTGATGTGGCCAAAGTTTTTCATTTTATGTATCTTTTAGAAGAACCAACATTTTGTTTTATTACTTTTATAAATGATTCTTTCATTTTCAGTTTCATTTTTTTCTGATTTAATTTTGGTTATTTCTTTTCTTCTGCTAGGTTTGTGATTAGTTTTCTCTTCCTTTTCCATTCCCGTAAGATAATTCATTAGGTTGTTGATGTGTTCTCTTTCTGTTTTTCAAATGTAAGCATCTAATGTGATAAATTTTCTTCTCAGATCTACTTTTGCCATATTCCACAGGTTTTGGTAACTTGTAGCTTCACTGTTGTCATCTTCAGGAAATTTAATATTTTCTTCTTTTATCTCTTCCTTGGACCAACTGTCATTTATCATAAGGTTGTTGAATTTCCATGCCTTTATGTGGGTATGAAAATTTTTGTTGAAGTTGAATTCTACATTTATTGCCTCGTGGGCTGATAGGATACAAAGTCTAATTTCAATTCTTTTAATTTTATTTAGGTTTGTTTTATATTCTAGGATATGGTATATTTAGGAATATGTTCCATGGGCTACAGGAAGAATGTATATTATTTAGCTTTGGGATGGTGTGTTCTGTGTATGTCTATTAAACCCATTTGTTATGGGGTACATTTAAATTCCTTATATCTCTGTTTGTTATCTGTTTAGAAGATTTTTCCAATTCTGCCTGAGTGGTGTTAAAGTCAAAACATATCATGCTATTATGTTAATATCATATTGCTCAGATTAATCAAGATCTGTTTTATAAATCTGGGAACATTTAAATTTGGTACATATATATTTCGAATTGAAATGTCCTCTTGTGTATTGTTCACCTGACCACTATGAAGTGACCATTTTTGTTTTTCTCAATGTTAGTTGCTTTAAAAAACACGTACAACTGAATATGATATTGTGACCCCTCCTTTTTTTCTGATTTCCATTTTCCTGAAATACTGTTTTCCATCCCTTTACCCTAAGTATTGTTTTGTCATTCAAGTTTAGGTGTTTCCTGGAGTCAAGAAATGTATGGCTTGTGCTTTTTCTATTCATTCAACTAGACTGTGCCTCTTCATTGGGGAATTCAAGCTATTAACATTTATTGAGAGTATTGATAAGTGTGACTGAGTTCTATTCGTCTTATTTTGTGAAAGTCCATTGCTTAGTTTTGTCCTATGCATCATCATGGAAGGTGTGTTTTGTCCTTTATTTTCTGGGAGTTTAATTTGCTACTGGACTATTATGATGGTCAGTGTGGAGAATAGATCTAAGTATTTCTTGTAAATCTAGTCTGGTTGTGGCAAACTTCCACAATGATTTTATATCAGTAAAAGATTTTATTTCTTTATCAATTTTAAAGCTTAGCTTAGCAAGATACAGAATTCTGGGCTGAAAATTGTTTTGTTTAAGAAGGCTAAGGTTAGCTGACTGTCTTCTTCCTGCTTGGAAGGATTCAGAAGTCCACCATCACCAAGATGGATCTTCTTCTGTAGGTCAATTGGCACTTACTCCTGTCTGCTTTCAGAATTTTCTCTTTTGTCTTGACTTTGGACAGATTCATTACAATGTGCCTTGTAGATGCTTTATTAGTGTTTAGAGACCTGGAATTTAATATCCCTCTAACAGGAGTGTTTCCAAGTCTTTTGTGAAACTTGGAAAATTTTTCATTCATCATATCCTCCAGGTAGACTTCCATTCCTTTGGAATTTTCTTCTCTCCTTATAATTCCTATGTTTGAACATTTTGTGAAGTCCCATAATTCTCTGAGTGAATGTTTCACTTTATCTTTTTTTTTCTGCCTCTTTAACAGCCTGGATTAGTTCAAGAGAGTTATTCTCTATCTCTAAGATTCCTTCTTCTCCATGGTCTAATCTGTTTTTGATACTCTCTACTGCATCTTTAAGTTCCCTAACTGACCTCCTCAGTTCCTTAAGTTATGCCATATTCTTTTTGTATTCTTTATATCTTTCATTCATTTTATGTTCTAATTTTCCACTTTCTCATCAGTTCCTTTTATTGCTTTTGCCATCCATTTCTTAATTTCCCTCTTGGTCATCTTCGTTAAATCTTTATAAGTGGACTCCTCTGTGGTAGCTACCTCACAGACCTTGGAGGGGGTGGTGCTCTGTGCTCTGTTTTGATTTTCCATGTGGCCGAAATTTTTATATTGGTTCCTTCGCATGTGTATTTTCTTCTTATTGGCTTCCTTCCCCTAATTTTTTCTTCTAACTACTTCCTTCACTATAAATTACTTTGTCTCAGAGCTTAGGCATTGAAGTGACCTTTTAGAAGGGTAAAGAATGAGAAGGGATAAAGAAAAAGATAAAAAGAAAAAAAAGGAAGGTGGATTAAAAGAGAAGAATTGAAAATAGAAAGAGAAGGACAGAAGAAGAAAGAGAACAATGAGAGAAATGGTGGTAATTGGCAGGGTGCTATGGCCACATCCACAAACATAGGTCTTTGGTGGTGGTGGGGAGATCATGCTGGTTGGTTCCATCAAATGTAGGGGCTACTTATCATCTTGGGAAAAAGGAAGGCCCTAATTCTACCCAATACAGTAGAAAAAAATTCAGCAATATGTCATAGTGACAACCTATCAATACTAGCTTTTTAAAGGCCAAAGCTGGAGGGCCACACTAGACCAAGCGCTTGTCATCTTCATGATCCAGAAGAGTGCCATTATCCCACAGCCATACCAATTTAATGATCCCCCAGCACTCAAAGGAAAGAAAAACAAAACAAAAATGGATAAAGATTATTAAAAATACAATTATATAAGATACAGAAAAAAGGGTGGTATCTTAGCTGTTACATCAGAAATTTTTGTGGGAAAGATGAGAAAAGTAGATAAATCTGCATCAAAAGAGAGAGAAAAATAGAAATAAAAAAGGAAAAAGTATAAAAGTATAAAAATAAAAGTTATAAAAGTATAAAATACTAATAAAAATGGAGACCTTCTTGCTATTGGAGAAAAGGAAAATGAAAAAAAAAGATACAACCATAAAATAAAGACCTAAAATAACCACAACCACAATAAATAAGAGCAATAGAAAAAAACTAAGAAAAAATTGGTAAGAGGAGCATAAATAAACAAAATGTATGTATAGTGCAATGTATTACCTGGTCAGCAGATGGCACTGTGGCATTTGGGGATTGAAACACATCCATACATTGCTTTTACCATTACATTGAGGGATAGAAGCCACTTTCTATTTGTAGAGGACATTTGAACCTGTCTTCCTGACTTATTTTTCCATAATCAGGGCCTGGTCAATTTGTTAGCATTCAGTCCCCGCAGAATTGGAATTCTAAAGCTCTTGCGATCTTCCTTGGCACTTACTCCTGTCTGCTTAGTAGGCAAGTCAAACAGTGCTCCTGCCAACAAAGTGGCCTTTCTGGGGGTGCAGGGTCCACTCAACTTTGCCCAGGGATGGTTACCCAGGCTCAGCAAGTGGTCCAGATCCAGTCTTACACTAGGATCCTGAGGTCTGTTCCTCTGGTGTGCTCTTCCCACAGTGGGTACACCCTGCTCAAACTCAACTGATGGGAGATCTACTCAGCCAATATTCAATGCTGGCCACTGGCCACTGTTCAAGTCCACCCCCTCATTTAAGCCTCCAAAGGCAGCTTTCAGTGAGCACATTAGTCCAAAATCAAAAACTTCAAGACAGCCCTTTCTGTCAGCATTCCTCTTCATGAGGGCTGGCCAGGGGCCCCTGCCCAAATGCAAACACTTGCCTTCTGGGGTAGTTTTCCTTAGCTCCATACTTCCTCACTGGCTCCTGGAATCCACTACTCCTTCACTGTGCCCTTGGAGTTAGGTCCCTGGTTAAGTACCCCCATCAAGAGGTGGCTGGAGTTTTTGTTCTCTTATTTCTTCATGAGTGGCTAGTTGGGAGCTATTTTAATCTGTCATCTTGTTCCACACCTCCATATATACCTTTTGCATTCATTCTGAGTTAATGGTCAACTAACTTGTCTAAGATAACTGATAGTGAAAAGGTTGAGATTCTAGATACAAGGATTAGTGTCTGACTTCCAAATAACAGAACAGTTCCTTGAGCTCTCACAAAGGGCTTTGCCTTTTGTGAATAGGATATTTCCTCTGTTTGCTTTTTTTGAGCACTTCAGTAAGTTACCTCTATTCAACTGGAAGATACATTAGTAAATTTGACATAAGTGGGGTAAAATAAGGGTGAAAGCTGGCATCAAACTCTTAATTCAAGGTTTTCCTCATAAGACTGAAGCTAAGCGTGCATTGTACAAAAGTGACAAATGTTCAAAAGAGTTGAAACAATTAGTGTCAGAATCTGAAATACTTAGTACAAAGATTTAACATTAGGTCCAGTGGGATGAACAATTCATATATTTTTTTCCTAATATAAAAAACATGGCATGGAAATCTTATGATTGAAAAAAATCTAATTTAAGCATAATAGAAATTTATTGAAAGGAATGGGACTTCCCAAAGAATCAAAATGAGACCTGTGGAAACAAAGAAGGAGCAGTGTAACAGTGTGTGGGTAAACGTGTAGGTGACTATTATTCAGGTCAATAACATAACCCCATTTATGTGCATAGAAGTCAAAAGCAGTCACATTAAGAAGTGAATGGAGGAAGAGAGAGAAAAAGATAAAGATCGTTTATTTATGATCAAAGTTCAAGGCATGTTGTGGGAAGGTGAACATCTAAGTAATCAAGTTTATTTATAATGTGTGTTATTTTAACAAGTGAAAGGAATGTTTGGAAAGGTCCAAAGGAATGGACCTTAGGAAGGAGGATAATAAACCCTGAGCTGAAAATTCTGTTTTAATTTACTCTTAATGAGAAATCATCTGTTACTACTCAAAAGATGCTTTTTGTTCTCAGAGGTAATCTCATCTAAACTGTATTTTAGGCTATGCAAGTGTGGTGATTTGGAGTGAGGAGAGATGGCTGGCAAGGTAAACAGGCAGAGTTACTGCAACTGGTCATAAAGAACTTAGGAGGAACATGGATATTGTCACTGAAAATTTTAAGGTACAGAGAAAACTTGTAGTCTAACTCCAACTGAGTAAAGAAGAATAGAGGGAATAAAATCAAAGACAAATCTCGATTCAGTGAGTGAAGAATTTATTCTCTAAACAGGAAATTAGGATGGATAATTTGATTCTATTTGGGAAATTTGCTGAGTTTAGGAGAGCCAAGAATGTCATCCGCAATTCAGTTAAAGAAATGGGAAAAGATGGCTTATGTGTGACTATGAAGTCCAGGCACAATATTCTGAAAATGTGAAATTTATATAAGACCCTCCATATTGGAGGTAGGGTATGGAAGAGCCATTATTTACAACTGGCTAATATTCTAATTTCCTTCACAAACTACCACCTTCTCAAATTACATACTCTAGGTAAATTATAGTAGAAATGGGAGAAGGAAAATAAAAAAGAAATAATAAAACTAAGCAACCAGACAAGTAAATTCAGCAGCAAATGGTTTGGGGTTTGAATATATAATATACTTACATTCATTTAGATTTTAAAATATACAATTAAAAGGAAAATATTTTATATAACTTCTGCATTCCATGCAGTACCTAATGCTGAGTCTTTATACTAAATAAGTACTTCATGGGAAAATAACAAATTAATGAGGTGTTATTATATGTACATCTATTAATAAATGCAAATGATAGTGACCTGAATGAGTTTGTAATAGATAGGATAGTAAAAGGAGATAATTACTTCCTACAATATTGTAGCAATAATATTTGTAAATGTATTAGTGACTATTCCAATACAGCAGCATTTTGAAGTCACTAATATAATAAAGCCTGTAACATATAAGGCAATTAATATTGTTATTAATAAGTTACTGGTACTATTAAATTTCTGAGAAAAAAGTAATTACATTAAATACATTCTATTATTTTAAATTATTTTCAAAATAATTAATCTGAGTAGCTTTACCAGAGTAAACAAATGCTTGCTCATATTTAACTCAATAAAGAAATCAAACCATCTCCATTTTGCAATTTTAAGTTTTTTTTTCAAAACAGCTAAAATAATTAACGTAGACCTCCGGCTCCTGGAACAGTGATTAGCAGATCATACATTGCACTAAACAAATTCTTTTGGAAAAACATTAATGAATAAGGGAATAGAAAAATCAGTCAACTGATTTCTCAATATTAAAGTCATTATGTGGTATATATTTAAAATTTGTCAAATCTAGTGCTAAGGAAAACTTAATAATTTTTTTATTCTCACAAGTTTTTAGAAGATAAAGATCTCACAAATAAGAAAATTATGTTAGGAAAGATTATCTAATTTTGTTTAAGATCGTACAAGTATTTTAGAGTGGATGTGATACTGGAATTCTGTCCATTTCTAATCAAACGTCTTGGTTATACAAGCAAAGACTACCTTGCACTATCTTTTACTCTTTCAAACTGTTTCTCCCCATTTCCTATATATCCTATTTATTTTCTGAATAATCACACTTGGAGATCTACCTTTAAGTTGCTATTCAGATGTAAAAGCTGCTAATTATATTTTTATGTTAGTTATTCTTCCTCATCAAGGAATCTCTGATCAGCTCCATGAGGTGGCTAATTATCATTCAAGTGAATAAAATTGAGCAAGTCAATCAAATTTCCTAAGCTTAAGATTTGCCACTGGCAACTCTGAAATATGTATGTTCAACCCATGTTCTTATATGTTCACAAAATTAGTAACCAGTAAAAATTATAATTTGTCAGAATAAAAAAATACCTGAAGCAAAATATTTTTATTTTTTATTTAAATTCTATATGTTGATATAATCATTTTTACTGCTCTTAATTTAAGCTCAGACATACTGGTTAAATTGTAATAATTATGAATATGGACATATTTAATTGTGCTTTACTTTTTTACATTTTACAGATATTGAGCTTTAAAAAGTTAATTTGTGACAATCCTGGATCCAACAAGTCTATTGGTGCCATTTTTTTCAAAACTACATGCTCATTCCATTTCTCTGTGCCACATTTTGATAATCCTTAGACTATATCAATTTATTTCATTATTTTAATTATTATTATATATGCCTTAGAAACCTGTGATTGGAAATCTTTGACATTACTATTGTAAATTGTTATGGGGTGACATAAACAATGCTCATATAAGACACCAAACTCAATAAAAAATGTGAAAAAAATTAAAGTGTGTTTGGATTGTTCCAACCAATAGCTGTTCACCCATCTGTCTCACCCTTCTTGGACTTATTCCCTAAAACACAACAATATTTAAAGTAGGCCAATTTATAAGCCTACAATGGCCTCTAAGTGTTCAAGTGAAATGAAGGGTTACCTCTCTCATTTTAAATAAAAATCTAAAATAATTAGACTTAATGAGGAAAGCCTGTTGAAAGCAAAGGGCCAAAAGTTCGTCCTCTTGAGCCAAAAATTTGCTAAGCTATGAATGCAAAGGGAAAGTTCTCAAAGAGCATTAGAAGTGCCACAGCAGGGAACAATGAATAATAAGAAAGTTAAACAGCTTTTTTGCTGATAGGGAGAAAGTTTTAGTGTTCTGGATACACTATCAAATTAGTCACAGCATTTTCTAAAACAAAACATAATCCAGAGCAAAGTACTAACTCTCTTCAATTCTATGAAGACTGAGAAAAGTGAGGCAGCAGCAGAAGAAAAGTTCAAAGCTAGCAGAGGTTAGTTTTATACTTGTTAAGAAAGAAGCTGTCTTCATAACATAAAAGTGTGAGCGAAACAGCACATGCTGATGTAGAAACTATGGCAAGTTATCCAGATCTATGTAAGGGCATTAATAAAGGTGGCCACACTAAACAACAGATTTTCAATCTAAATGAAACAGCTTTCTATTGAAATAAAGATTCATTTGAGAATTTCATGGCTAGAGAAGAGAAATCAATGCCTGGCTTTGAAGCTTCAAAGGACAGACTATCTCTTTTGTTAGGAGCTAATGTAGCTGGTAATTTCAAGTTGAAGCCAGTGCTCAAATATTCCAAAAGTCATAGGGCCTTTAAGAATTATGGTAAATCTGCTTTATCTGTACCCAATAAATGGAACAACAAAACCTGAGCAATAGAACATCCATTTACGGCATAGTTTACTGATTATTTTTCAGCTTACAGTTGAGACATACTACTGAGAAAATGATTTCTTGACAATATTAGTACTCCCTGACAATGCACCTCATCAGCAAATAACTTATAGGGTGTTGAACCTTTTCTTTCTTTTCTTTTCTTTTCTTTCTTTTTTTTTTTTTGCAACAAATTGCAAGAAGAGTTGTCTTGGTCAACACGTTAAATACACAAACACTAATGAAAGCTGATGAATAAAAAAATCTGTGAATAATTTTCACAATTTCCAACACTACATACAAGCAAAACAGGCCTCAAATAATCTTCATATGGCTCCCAGATTTTCTTTTCTTTAATTATGGTTTGTCAAGCTTTGCAGTTTCTTAGTATGGATTTCCTTTTAAAATGTCTGCTATGTTTATCCTTGCTGCTTCTCATACTTTCTACTTACGAAATGGACTAGTATTTTTTTAATTACCTGATAAGTACAAAAATACCATAAGTTTTCTCAGCATTTGACAGTCCTATCATACTTGATACGAAATGAATCAGTCTTTATCTGTATGAAGAGAAATCTCCTTTAAATTCATTCTGATATGTGTGTATATTGAATTTCTGAATAACAGAACTAAATCACCTCAGCAAGGAGTTTCACTGTAGTAGTGACCGAGACACAGTGAAGTTTTGTATAAATGCTGGTTATATCATGTGTTTAACATTTTTTTTCAGTGAAATTGTGTTGTTCAGTACTTTGTCAGTGAGTTGAATGTGAACACAGACTTTTATTTTTTTTGCTCTAGGATCCAGTGAAACTTCTCTCTCACCACATCATGGAGGAGAAATTCTCATTACAAGTCTTATTCTGAATTAGGTGCTCCAACAACAAGACTTGTTTGGACTAAGTCTCTTACTGTTCCACATTTTTATTAAGTGTCTTTACCATCAATTATCTTTTCCATAACACTTTTGGTATACAAATATATTCCCACTCCCACCACAACTGTTTCATACTAAAAATACAAGCTCTCCATAACTGCCATGAAAGCACTGAAGTTGACTAAAAGCCCATTTTTAATTTGAATTAAAATGACTGTGTGTGTTTGTCTTTAGTTTCCTGTATGTTCTTTTTACTTCACACAGGTAAAAGAAAGAAAAAGTTTCAAAAATAATACATGTCTGCTAAAGGCTTGAAAGTAAATGACTTTGCCCTGTTGGCATGGCCTCCTGTCATCCAGGGGCTAATAAATAAAAAGCAACGTGTCAGCCTCAGAATATTTTTGTTTTCTCTTGGTGTTAGCTTTTCCCAAGGAAGCCCACTGAACAGCAAAAGCTAACAGTCCTGAGAGAACTTCCTCACTCAGAAATCTCCTTGCTGATGACCACCTCATTCTTCAAACACTGGGGTTCAAACACTTCAAATGCTAAGTGAAAAGTGTGCCTTTACCATTTCTCTGTGCTATTGTGTGTATGTATTTCAATTTGCTTAATTTTAATGGCAAGGCAGTTTCTAAAGTGAGACTTAATACAGTTTGGTGTTACATGTAAAAGTCTATTTACTCATACCAAAAGCTTTGACTGCTTTTGCTAAGGTTTAATCACATAAGACTAATGTTTTTCTTCAAAACCTTGTGTCTATGATTTAGGGGTTTTACTAAAAAGGAGATTTAATGATAAACGAAAGTGATATTGATAGTAGTAGCTTAAGTATTTTGCAGCTACCTGGGGGTCTATAATTATTTAAAAACAAAAAAAGATTTGAAACATCCTAGCTTAAGAAAGTCACTAATTCAATTTTTTTTTTTTTTTTTTTTTTTTGCATTTCTTGCCCAGGGCTGGGTTTGAACCCACCACTTCTGGTATATGGAGCTGGTGCCCTACTCCTTTGAGCCACAGGCACCGCCATAATTCACATATTTTCATTGTGTAATTTTTCACTTTATTCAACCTAATTAGTTATTTAATTTTGATTTTTTTCCCTCATGGAGTTTGAAATATATCCATAGCAGATCTATTCTTATTTTATTTTGCTTTCAGAATTCCTTTCTCAAATCAAACATAGAAATAATGACAATTATTAATATTTATATAAGAAATGTACTGGTTGTGTTGCTTCAATATACATTTTCATATGATTGTTTTAACAGCTTTCCAAGGTATTTCACTGAAGACAAACCTCAGGCTCAAGGTGAAAAGGGGTCATGCACAAGGTCATACCATGGGTTAAACACACCAGGAAAGATTCAAATTTCTGTTTTCTAAATGTTTATCCTTTGCATTTTTTCTCTGCATCATAACTGAAGGGACTCTAGTAATCATTAATGCCAAACAGCTCATTAGAATGATGAAAAAATTGAGGATCACAGAGGTCAACTTGCTTGCCACCAGGAGGCTTGAGGCCTGGCTTGAACTCCAACTAGTTGCCTCCAAGCCATTAATTGTAATAATTACTGAACTTGCAGATTTAGTTTCAATATCCTAGGTTTTCCCTTACTCTGTTGATCTGAAAATAAATGTAAATTAATATGATGACAATATACCTATGTTTTTCTTTTCATGTTAATTTGTATCAAACTTTTTTCATATAAATTTAACAATCTCTCTAGGGCTGATAGAAAACTTTTACAATAAAGTTTCAGGACATATTTGTATGATGAAATATCTAGAGAAGTAGGCAAATCAGAACAAGTTAAAAAAGTAATATTAATATATTAATAAATAAGTCTGGGAAGGTTTCAATCAGACAATGCTTAGGAAAATTATTTTATCAACTTAATGTAGAAAGAATTAAAATCACTGAAATGGTTTAACGATTTCTAGCCTCTGATTCTCCACCAACATCAATATCTAGGGTTTACTTGATGATTGTCTTTGACATTATTATTGTAATTTGTTATGGGGACGTTTTAATTTCCTATTACAATAGAAAAGATTAAGTATTATTATGTAGAAATGAAGATGTTAATGCAACCTAGGAAAGTACAAATTTATTCCAAATAGTATTTACTAAGGACAGAGTGATATACCTTGCTGGTATATTACCACACCTCAAATGTGAAAAGCATTTTAGTTGAATACTTGGTAGCCATCTACACAAGAATATTTATTTGAACTTAACTGGTCCCAAGCAAACCAAACATACAGTAAAAAGCAAAAATTAAATTAATGTCTGAACAAAACAATGAACAGTAACTCAGCAACATACATATTTTTTCATGTGAATTTTATTTTTCCACTATCTTCCAACTTGTATCTCATTATCTTACTTTCAGAATGGTTGGTTTTTATCATAGGATATTTTCCCAAATCTGCTGGAATACTGAGTTATTGCTAATTTGTTTTTAGTCCATTTAGATAAATTTCATGCTTATGTATATTATTTAATGGCCTGAGTAATCAATTAATACCAAAAGATTATTAACTAGTAACAAAAGTAAACAAGAGAGTTTGTGTATCAGTTATTTAGTACTACAAAATATTATGCAGTACATAGCACATAATAATAATATATAACATAATAACTATAATAACTATGTAATAATGTTATGTAATACAACAATAGTACATAATTTCCTTGAAACAAGTAGCTTAGAAGAATAAGAATTTACATAGCATGCTGAACAGTGAGTGGATTAAGGAATTCAGTGGGACAGCTCCTCTCCAGTGTTTTCCCTCACACATCTCACGTGTGAGTGTCTGTTGGCTACTTGTCTTCTAGTTGCTGGCTGGGATGAGTGTGCGTAGGCCTCCTCCAGGTTCAGACCTGACCACACTGTCATACTGAAGCAAAGGAACATGGGAAAGTGTATAAACATAGAATTTGGGGGTACAGGGTCCAGATACCTGAGCCCAGCAGACCTGATTCAATTGCTTGGTGGAAATAGCAGGTTCAGCTGAGACACAACTCAAACGGAAAGCAAAAGTGAGTAGAAACCAAAGCAAAACAGGAGCAGCCCAGGCAGCATGGATAGAAAGCAAAAGTAACTTCACATAGGCTTTAGTATAACAGAGAAAAATTAAGTAAAGAAAAGCTTAGTGCCCTTCCAGAGAGAAGGATGTTAGGCTCTCTCACCAGGAAGAAGAAAGAGATGCTGACACAAAGGCAGTGTAAGAATGTAAATATCCTCCTTTTCTCCCTTTGAAATCATTTGTGTAACCCTGTCATTGGTCTCTCTGTGTCTTGGGCACCTTTGACCTTTTCTATGGGTCATTGATGACCTAGGTTACCTCATACTGACAGCCCCTCTTTGTTAATGAGAGTGCTGAGTGCTTAATCCTGAGTGCTGATCTACCTGTTGGTTTTATCAAAACTTGGGGCATTTGTGGTGTGTGTGGTGTTCACCCTATGTTCAGATATGGAATCTATACTGTATATGAGGTTGATCAATGGAGTCATGGTATTTTCACAAAGTTTCTGTGACCCTTCTATACAAACTTTTTTTTTTTTTTTTTAATATGACAGATGTCTTGTTGGGAAAACAGGCAGAGCTACTGGAAATCTATTGTCTCCCCAACTAGTGAAGATCATTGGCTTCTAAAAAATGGGCCACTTACCTAGGGGGAAGGTCCTGGTGTAGATAACAAGAAACTAACTAGGTGCACTAGAGGTAAGCTGTGGAGGATAGTGAACCTTGGCAGGAAGTCTGCTCAGTGGCCTTCAGAATCTTAGCTCCTTTGTCTTTCAGAAAATCCATCATTTCTGGAAAACAATTAAGAAGGTCAAGTAGTTAGTTAAAAAAGAGTATTTTATAGGGGCACTAAAATGTGTTCAATGATGGCCAGTTACAATACCAATAGAGAAAAAGCAGCATCATCTAAATATCATGTAGGATATTAAATTATACATGTAAAGGATGTGGTTCCTCAAAATGAATTTCTAGAATGATACATAAAAATAAATTTTAAAATCTATTAAATTATATACTTTCCCCTCATAATGTTGTTGATTAATATGAATTACATATTTTAAACATTAGTTATACAGGAATTTTCAATTTACAAATCACTTTCCCATACATTTTCTTTTTCAACTTGAACAACTCTCTCAGATAAGAGAAGCAGTAATATTAGACATGTTTTGAATGCACTTAACTTGGAGGGATTATCTATCTTACCTTTTTTCAACCTGTGCATACTAGAATAAATATATTAACCTATGGTGAGTAATATTCTGTTTTAGAAGATTTTTTCTTTGCTTGTTTGTTTTAAAATTTGTATATGGTTGCCCTCTATGCCACTTTTAGAATTTATGAGAATTCTTGCCATCAATAATAGCTAACCTACATTTTCTCTTAAATATATTTGAATTATAAAGAATATATTTTTTGACATAAGTACTGGTTGAAACATTGTAAGAAACTTAACTTACCTCAAAACCCTACGGAATGTAGAAAATGCACACTGATTTGAAAAAACAGTTCAAATGATTATTATTTTGAGAAATCATGCAGTTCTTTGAGATGTCAGTGACTCATTAAGACTCATTATTATATCTTTACGAGTACCATGAAGGGTCTCAGTAGCCATTTTGTACAATACCAAAGTGTGTGCTAGGTTCTGGTGAAGAATTAATAAAAGAAGGTTTTTTTTTTTTTAAGAGAATAAATGGTAACATTTACTTTCATTTGAATAAAGCTCTATATTTCATTAAAATAAAAGAATTTTCTAGAACCAGCTACCTAACTCTAGCATCCCTTAATGAGGTCAGTGACATAGATATGTGTACAATATAGATCAAAATATAGATGTGGGATGATTCCATAAGGAGGGAATCTATGGAGAAAATTGTGCTTTCCATGTTTGATGAATGCTGAGTATGGAGATACCTTCTCTTTAATAAGACCAGTGGAGGCAAGAAAGCCTTCAACTGGACCACCTAGAAAGCTTAATGTGTGTTCATTGAATATGAAGGACACTTAAGACTTGTTTGATTTACACCTAAGAAAAATAAAACACCTAATAGCAGGGCAAAAAGAAAGCAGGATTCAATCTTCTAAACGTAACTGCACTCTCAATATTAGCAAAGACAAGGAATGTGAGATGAATGGGAGTGAACTTTGTCAGTTATCTGAAATTCTATTTAACAACAGTCTTGAAGGGGCAAATAGATCTCAAATTTTATTGTATTGCATTCCACATATTATGTTTTTTCAAAGTGTTAGTTAAATAGCTTATCCTATGTACCAATTCTAATCATATCATGATTTCCTTTTTAAAAAAATGCAATGAAATGAAGTAAATCAATTTTTTTATACTTCTAAGTTTTTATACTTAGTATTTTAAATGGATGAACAATAATACAGGTGATTATTTACCTCTGAAAATTTAAGTTGGTTTCTATTGTTTTGGTTTTGATCACTTTTATTTATTTGTTTATTTTGCTCAAATAAATAATATTGAAATTAACATATTTATTCATATGGCTAAGGTCTTCCTTTAATCTTTTGTACTTAAACTACATGTAATGTTTTTGTAAGTACTGGTTTACATGACATAGTATTTTACACCATGTACCTTGTTTATGTCCCAAAAGCACTGTAGTTAGTCTCTTTCTCTCTGATGAGTTCTTGGTCTCGGAGATGCAAGGATGAATCTACAGACCACAAAAATAAGCAAGAGAGCAGATTTTATTTATTGATAGTTAAGGGAAGATAGATAAGGAAGTCTCTGCCATAGCAAAGGGAGAACCTGAGTGAATGACTATTGTGGACCTTCTATCTAGGGGGTTATATATTGCTTTTTCCTATCCTGTGGGGTGGGTGTTTGGGAGGATGGAATGTCACAACCATTTGGTAGTAGGGGCTAGGGTATAGAAGTTACTTTTAAAAATTCCTGGTGTAGGAAGGCGGACTGTTTAGAATCTGTTCTCTGCTCTGGGAGTCCCAGCCTCTTGTTTAGCATGTAGTCCCTTCGTCAAGAGAGGTGCCTTAAGCAAAACACTGAACAGCAGACTTTTTTAAAAATTTCTGATTGATATGAGGCTACAAATTATTAGGATATATTGTTTGCATTTGCTAGGTAAAGTTCAAGTTGTAGTTGAGTCTTTCATTCAGGGATTCTGCTGTATACCCTTACTTGGGGCACATTAGGTGAGAGCTTAATAATTCCCCTTCTTCCTCCCCCTTTCCCTTTTCCTTCTGCTCCACTCTCCCCACTTGAATATAATTGTGTTTTACTCTCATGTGAGCATGTAGTTGTTTATCTCTTGGTTTCATATTAGTTTTGAATACATTGGGTGCTTGCTTTTCCATTCCTGTGACACATTATTAAGAAGCATGTGCTTCAACTCTATTCAGGGAAATGCAAAAGCTATAAAATATCCATCATTTTCCATGACTCAGTAGTATTCTATGGTGTACATAAACCATAGTTCATTAATTTATTATGAGTTAAGGGCACTTGGGTTTATTCCATGTCTTGGCAACTGTGAATTGTGCAATAAACATTCTAGTGCAAAATTTCTATGATAAAATGATTTTTTTCTGCTACTAGACACCTGTAATGGGATTGTGGATTAAATGATAGGTCTAAATTTCGCTGTTTGAATATTCTCCATACTTTGAGTTATACTACAAGTCTATAGTGATCAAAGGAACATGTTACTGGCACAAAAATTAGATACAGAGATCTATTGAATAGAATAGTGAACATACAGATGGACCCAGCCACATTTATCTTATCACCATTTTATCTTTGGTAAGCCAAACCAAAGCATACACTGGGGAAAAGAATCTCTATTTAGTAAATGATTCTGGCAGAACTGGTTAGCCCCAGGTAGAAGATTGAAATTGGACCTCCACCTCTCACCATTAACACAAATTGACTGTCTTCTTGCTGGATAAAAGACTTAAATTTAAGACGTGAAACAATAAAAATCCTAGAAGAAAGTGCAGGAAAAACTCTTGATGATATCAGACTATGGAAAGAATTCATGAGGAGAACCCCCTTGGCAATCACATTAACACCAAAAAAATAAATAAATGACACATGATAAGGCTAAAAAGCTTCTGCACAACTAAGGTTACCATAACTAGAGCAAACAGATAGCCATTGGAATGGGAGAATATATTTGCATGCTATGAATCTGACAAAAGGCTGATAACTAGAAACTACAGAGAACTCAAATTAATTAACAAGAAAAAATAATTAGTCTCATTTATAAGTGAGCAAAAGACTTGACCAGAAACTTCTCTGAAGAAGACAGTCAAATGGCCAAAAAAGCACAGGGAAAAATGCTCATCAACAAACAGGCTGGTCTTTAAGGAGCCCCATTTGTGCCTAGAGATGGGGCCTGTGATGAGTCTGATTTCTGAGATCATCCCTAGCCTAGAAAATGTGGGAGAGGGAGTGATCTCTGTCCAATCTGAGCAGAGGAACCCTGTGTCAGTCTGGTGTTACAAACATAAATATTTTCCTTCTTAAATAATAGTAATAGTAATACATATATTTATATATTTTATTTTTAGACAATCTCAGTTTGTCACCCTCAGCAGAATGATGTGGCTTCACAGCTCACAACATCCTCCAACTCTTGGGCTTAAGTGATTCTCTTGACTCAACCTCCCAAGTAGCTGGGACTATAGGTGCCTGCCACAATGCCCAGCTCTTTTTTTGTTACTGTTTTAGCTGGCCAGAGCTGGGTTTGAACCCGCCACTCTCAGTATATGGAGCTGGAGCCCTACCCACTGAGCCTCAGGCGCCATCCAACCTTCTTAAATAATTATAATGTGAATGCTTTACAAAAGTGTCAGAACTTGTGGTAATTTCTATTAATTAGTTTTTCCATTAATATTTTAAGTGCAGACATAACCTTTGCTCTACAGTTCAGTATTACATGTAGTCAAGCAAACCAAAATACTTCATTTTAGTGACATATTTATTTATTTTTAATTTTAATTAATTAATTATTTATTTAAATACAGGGGCTCATTCTGTCACCCAGGTTATGATACAGTGGTGTTGTCATGGCTCACTACAGCCTTGAATTCTTAGGCTGCTTTAGCCTCCGGGAGAATTTGGATTATAGGTGTGAACTACCACCCAAGGGTGACATTTTAAGTGAAAAGAAGTATGAAATACATTAAAGATAATATTTCACAGCTACAAAATATATGGATATTGACTAGAGAAAGTCCAGAAAGCATATAAATTCAAACTAATCTACAAAACATGTATAAGTTTTCTATGCAGAAGAAACAGTATCATACTTTCCTTTTTTGAACATTTTTTAATTTCATTTGTATCTTCAGTACAAATGCCTATAATTTATAGAGAATTATAAATATAAATACAAATATACATATATTGAAACAAATATTTAAGTATTATTGGGGGTTATAATTTAAGAAAATAAAATTTTATTACATCTATAAGAAATAGTACTTTTTGCCACACTTTACCAATTAGATATCTTTTACTGAAAGGGATAGGGTTTAGTGAAGAAAAATAAAACTTTTACTACAAGGTATACTGAAATTCTTACTATCACACTCTTTTTATAGAAATGCATTCATAATAATGAGCAATTAGTCAGCCAAAGTGTAAGAAAGGTGAACTATTCTCTATTTTTTTTTGTTTTTGTGATGCTGTATAACAGATGGAATTTTATGTCATGATGCATTAGTATACTGTTAAATTTTAATTTCAATTAATGATCTTTATACTTCTTTTTTATGTACACGAGGAATATTTTAGGCATTCATTTCCCTTCTAATTAGCTTTTATTGCTGAATTCATTCTGAATCAGGAAGTCATTAAATTCTAAAACATTCACAGCTGAATTTACTTATGCCCTAATAAAATTAATTAGTCCTTTGAAGAAAGTATTCTAAAATTTTTATTTGACCAATCTTATTTTAAATCAGATACACAGACATGCACAGGCACATATACAATATTTTTCTAAACAAAATTCTGAATTATTTGAATTTGACAATGACCAATTGTAATTTTACATATTATTTGTTGAACACTCATTTGCTGCATTTCCAGTTTTTTGTGTATTCCAAGAACACCTCAACAATTCCTGAAATTGGGAGCCAAGATGGCGAACTGCAGCCAGCTTTTTACAGAAGCTCCCGTCCAGAAGGAGGCTGAAAGGACAGAAGCTTAGCAAATTAGCTGATGGTTTGGAGCAGAGACAAGAGAGAAGATTGAAGAGCGTACTTTAACCTTG
>CAUYTI010023741.1:0-10631 GCA_963575145.1 Galago senegalensis | reverse complement strand
TCCCCCTGGGTAGAGTGCCATGGCATTACAGCTCACAGCAACCTCCAACTCCTGGGCTCAAGCGAGTCTCCTGCCTCAGCCTCCCAAGTAGCTGGGACCACAGGCGCCCGCCACAACGCCTGGCCATTTTTTGGTTGCAGCCGTCGTTGTTGTTTGGCGGGTCCGGGCTGGGGATTTGAACCCACCACCTTAGGTGTACGTGGCTGGCGCCTTAGCCGGTTGAGCTATAGGCGCCGAGCCTAAAAAAAAAATTTCTTTCCATAAAGCTACAGTAATCAGATGGTGTGGTATCAGTGAAAGAAAAGACAAATAGATCAATGGGATGGAATAGGAAGCCCAGAAATAGACTCTCACAGTTAACCGATCTTTGATAAAGGAGCAAAGGCATACAAGTCAGAGGGGAAATATTCCACATGTAAGTGGACATGACCATTAGAAACTATAAATAAACCACACACTGGTGTCAAATGAACAAAAATATTTGAAAGCCGTGGGGAAAAAATGACGACCAACACACACACACACACACACACACATACACACAAGGTAGGGACACAGTTAAGGCAAGTAAAAAAAAAAAAAGAAAACCCACATGGCTTTTAGCTTATTGAAATATTGTACACTAATTGTTAAAGAGGATTTCAAAGCATCTGAAAAATATGCAAATTGTAAATCCTGCCCAGCAGATTCATTCCACAAGCCTCATTCAGACGTTGCCTGCAGCCGCCTCTCTGAGGCTGTAGGCGTGTTGGGTCCTTTTTCTCTCACACTTGGTGGCAGCCCTAGGGCAGGTGTGTAGGGAACGGCAGCGCCGCCGTTTCCAGCGCTTGGAGAACGACCCAGCCGGCGTTTTCCAAATACTGTGCATGCGCCGGTGTGTGCGGCTGGAGAGCTTTTGGCCTTCCAGGTGGAGTCATTCTCTCTTCCTCCCTGTGTGCACGGAGTCTTCCACTAGCTCAGCGAGTGAGAACGTGAACATAGGCACTGGGCTTTCGGGTCTTGGCTCTGTCTGGGTCTCCCTGGGCTCCAGCGCTGAGCAAATCTCTCCTCCCAAAGCCCAGGCCGGGCCTCGCGCAGCTCCAAGCGCCCTCCAGCGGGGCCACTATGCCAGATTCACGGCCCCGCAGGTGGCGCAGGGCCCAGGAGGGGCTCGGGTGCCGCTCTCCCTAGCAGTATCCCATCCCGCAGCCCGGACACCCTCCACCGTCCACCGTGATGGAGGGACCCCGACTTGCACTTAGAAACTCCCAACAGCGGCTTTGCATGGGAAATCTTTGAATGGTAAATAAATTTTTGTACTTTAATCACAGCTGTAGACCTCTTAGACCCAACCATTTTTAGCTTTTTTCCTGCCTTCCTCTACCCTCCCCTTCTCTCCCCTCCCCTCCCCTCTTTTTGGACAGGGTCTCATTGGGTCACCCAGGCTGGAAAGTGCTGTGGCCTCATGAGGTCATCATAGCCCATAGCAACATCAAACTCTTGGGCTCAAGGGATTCTCCCACTTCAGCCTCCCATGTAGCTTGGACTACAGGCTCCTGTCAGAATGGCCAAATAATTTTTCTATTTTTAGTAGAGATGTGGGTTTTGATCTTGTTCAGGCTGATCTCCAATTCCTGGCTTCCATCCCACCACTTCCCAAAGTGCTAGGATTATATACAGGCCTGAGTCTCTGTGCCTGCCCTTTTAAAGAATATTAATGGATTTTTTGTTGTTGTTGTTTGTTTGTTGAAAATCCATACCAATATTGAGAATGTTCCTACTTTGTTGGAGAGTTGTTGGCAAAGAGAAAACGGAAGATTGTCAACCAGAAGAATGAAAACGAGCATATGTGAGTGTCTGCGTCAGAGGAGACAGAGGAGTGGCGGGACAGACATGGGCTGCCACCAGGCACTAATTAGTGGAAGAGTTCAGGTAGGGAATCTGCAGTGGGGGAAGTGATCTTTTTGGATTTGTGTATCTAGCTGTTTTGGACAGAAGAGTCTAGGTTATGTCACAGGACCCCAATCATCTGGGTGGCTTAAATCAATGGAACCTTTTTCTTCCTTTTGTTAAACATCCGTAGGGGTGGGGTGGGTCCATCCCTAGTCCTCACTAAGGGACACAGGCTGGCACAGATGCCCTCACCTGGAACACTGACCAGTGACATGGAAGGGATGCATTGCATTACTCCCTGGCTCTTAAAGCTTCTGCCTGGCACAGATGTGTCGCCTTCACTCCCATTTCACTGATCAAAGCAAATCACATATTTGTACCTAATCTCAGAGATGTAGAAAGCATGACTCCTCCGTGGCCCAAGGAAGGAAAACAGAATGTTTGCAAGTGGCCCTGATGGCCAGCTCATCATCCTGTCACTGTTCTTTGTGATGAGTCAAAAAAGAAGCCAATGGACAGGGATGAAGTATCACTGAGAAGAAGCCACATTTGTTACTATTTCTAGGTTATTTTTCTAGCCTTTCTCCAAATAAGAGAACCACAATGGCAGAAGTTTGCGTGAGGACAGCTCGTAGAGGCACACAGAGTACACAGTTGTCTCTTCCTTACCCTACTGACCTACCAGCTGCCTCCGGGCCAACGAAAAAGCAAGAAGATTCCAGAGAAAGTTGAGAACTGAGGGAAAAGGATAAAGTATTAATGAACCAGATGCACATAGGGCTTCTTGCTTACAAGGTATTGTTTATGTTTATTATTTGGAAACTTTCCTGGTAACTTTTATGTTGCACTATATCTCTGATTCGCAAAAATGGATCAGTGACTCAAAAGAGATTCTTCAAATGGTAAAATAATGATGAAAATGGCAGCATATGGCTCAGGGCGCTCAGTGGTTAGGGCGCCGGCCACATACACTGGGGCTGGTGGGTTCGAACCAGGTCTAGGCCTGCTAAACAACAATGACAACAACAACAAAAATAGCCGGACGTTATGGCAGGCACCTGTAGTCCCAGTTACCGGGAGGCTGAGGCAAGATAATCGCTTAAGCCTAAGAGTTTGAGGTTGTTGTGAGCTGTGACACCATGGCACTCTACCGAGGATGACGTAGTGAGACTCTATTTAAAAAAAAATAAAGGTGGCACCTGTGGCTCAAAAGGGTAGGGCGCCAGCCTCATATGCCAGAGGTGGCGGGTTCAAACCTAGCCCTGGCCAAAAAAAAAAAAAGGGCAGCACCTGTGGCTCAGTGAGTAGGGTGGCAGCCCCATATACCAAGGGTGGTGGGTTCAAACCCGGCCTTGTCCAAACTGCAACAAAAAATAGCTGGGCATTGTGGCAGGCACTTATAGTCCTAGCTACTTGGGAGGCTGAGGCAAAACAATCACCTAAGCCCAGGAATTAGAGGTTGCTGTGAGCTGTGACATCACAGCACTCTACGGAGGGCTATAAGTGAAACTCTGTCTCTATAAAAAAAAAAGAAAGAAAGAAAGAAAAGAAAATAGCAGCATAAATCCTCAGAAGGGTGCTGTAAAGATAATGAATAAGCATTTCCCCATCGCAGCTATGAAATATGAAACTGCATATTCTAGGATAAACAAATTCTTGGGTAATGATTTTATACATGCACATGAAAATTTTGAGTATAAGTTTAAGGAAGAATACACGAAAATTTCACTTACAGAACCAGAAATCTATTTGCTCCTAGTCCTCAATATGTCACTGTTAAAATTAAAACTTTGATAAATTAGTAGTCAGAAGCCATAAAAAAAGTTTTCCTTTTTTTTTTTTTTAAAGCATAACTAATCTGGCTCTTAAAAATCAAGCAAAATGCAATGCTTTCTAATGTAAGATTGATTATTCTTGTTACTAAAGCTACGGAGATACCATTCTAATTTACTCTCCTCCTAGCAAATGTGCATAGGAGGCAGTCACACGATTGTCAAGAAGGTTACAAACCAGCTGCAAAGATGGTGATAAAAGCTATGCTTAGAAAGAGCCAAAAGGATATTGCCAAACTCTTTTATCAGATCACACTGCCAGAGGTTGTGCAATATCAAGTGCACACAAAGTAGAAGAGCAGGTATCAGTGCACGCGCACACACACACCAACACACACACACACACCCACAGGCTTCTGAGCAAGCAGAACCACCCATGTGCGGGGCGTACACCAGCCCTTGGTGCATGTGGAGTTCAAACACAGGGGAAAATACTGCCTGGCTTTTCATCTTGGTTTTTGTGCCAAAATATGATAAGAGGCTTTTCGTTTATAGATTATTTACTTTGTGAGTCATGTGCTAGAAATGGTATTTCAGAACCCGTGCCAGAGTTGAGGCAGCCATGACCTCACAAGGAAGAGCTTTGCTCTGCAAATCAAAGACGTTACTCCTCACGCTGCTTTATTCACAGAAAAGAGTTAATCGTCAACAAAAGGCATCTGGACCTTGATGCAGGGTTAAGGGAAGTAATAAAAAATATACGAACTTCATCTAATCCTGGCTAACTTCGAGGCACATCGTTGCAGCCTGCTGTGAGGAAACATAGGTAGTATACAGGTCAGGACACTTCCAGCCAGGGATGACAGAAACCCAGTTCCAAGTGGATTAAACAATAAATGGAACCAATTAGAGCATTTATGATGTCAGGGCTCTGGCTCCGGCTCGCTGCAGGTGCCTTGGCTTTGTCCTCCTTATGTTGGCTTCTTTTCAGACTAGCCTCTTTTGTGATAGAAAATGGTCACAGCAGTGCCAAGCCTGTGGTACACCCCACCCCATCAGGACCAAGGCAGAGCCCCTGTGTCCCAGAATTCCCAGGCAGGCCCTAAGACCCACACTGATTAGCTGGATCAGGTCATGTGCCAACTCTGAGCCAATCATAGTCTGGCTGAGGGTGGAACCCAATGAGTGCTCCATCCCTGCCCTAATGGCAGCAAAACAGCATCAGGAGGGAGAGAAGGAGAAAGGAGGGGAGGCGGACAGGGAGGAAGACCTCACTGATAAGAGACCATTGTCAATGTTAAAAACACTGTTCTTAGCTTGTAATTTAAAGTCATTGATTGAAATTCTACTTTTTTACTGTAATTGATAATCTGTGGGTATGCCAAATGCACATGAAGTGGCCTGTGGTATGAAAACCTTGAGAAAATGAGACTTTCGAGGATGCCTTTAGATGCTTCTAAGACATAACAAACATCCATTGCAAATCCATGTAGCAAAACCTTAAGCAATTATTACAAGTGCATATCCCCTAAGAAAACTACTGTATCCTGGCTCAGCACCTGTGGCTCAAGCCATTAAGGCACCAGCCACTTACACCTGAGCTGGCTGGTTCAAATCCAGCCCAGGCCGGCCAAACAACAATGATGGCTGCAACCAAAAAATAGCTAGGTATTGTGGTGGGCACCTGTAGTCCCCGCTACTTGGGAGGCGGAGGCAGGAGAATCGCTTAAGCCCAGGAATTGGAGGTTGCTATGAGTTGTGATGCCACAGCACTCTACCCAGGACGACAGCTTGAGGCTCTGTTTCCAAAAACAAATAAACAAACAAAAAACCCCTATTGTATCTATTCTCAGGGGAACAGAGTCAGTGCATGGTACTGAGCGAGCTGGGAGCATCAGCCCAGACTTTCTGCTATGGTGGCTTTCTGAGTGTCAGCTGTCCCCTCGTCCTGAACTCTTTGCTGACCGGGCACCAATCAGGCACTTCAAAACCATAGTGGGGATTCAGTCAAAAGGCTGCACTCAAAGGTCCAGAAGGTCATATGTGGCTCCAAAGCCACAGGTTTCCCACCCTAGGGCCAGGTGAAGAGTGGCACTCAGTAGAACAAGTAGAATTAGGGGGAAAAAGCCAAGCGATCAGAATAAACTCCATGCCCTGGTGATAGGAGGAGGAGAGAGGTGGCCTGACACGCTGCAGAGCTGGCAACACCTCTCGATCTTGATTGAGGTCTGGGCGGCTGCCAAGCTGAGTCATCCAGGAGCCGCAGAGCACCACCTGCCTATAGCAAAGACCAAGCCCGACACCACATCACTGGGGCTGTGTCTTGTGCCCCTGCCTGACCTCTTGTATCTTTATTGCATCTCCTCATGACACCTTCTGTTCTTGGAAGTCATTCATTACTTTTGCTGAATGAGGCATGGAGATAGTGAGCAGCCCTGGTCCCTGCTGAGATTTGAGCCCATCCTCTTCCTCTCTCCATCCCTAGACCTAAGATCCCAACTCCAAAGCCTGGCCAGCAGAAATTACCACTGCAAAATCAACTTCCTAACCTTTTAATATGACTTAGACACATTAACGAAGATGCTTGCATGGACTGCAAGGTCATTTTTCCCTTATGGAATTTGCATCTCTCTCCTTGTATAGAAGGCAGTGATGATGAGAAATATGTGGCCTTTGGGATCAGCAACTTGACTTAGAAGCTGTCAGGTCTCATTCGGGAGGAACACTTCTATAAGCCTTTTTCTTGATTTGGGAAATTTGTGATAAATCTCACATAGGATCAAGTTAAAGAACCTGGTATTAAATGCCTGATGCATGGTTGAACCCCAAATGTTAGCCCTTTTTTTCTTCTTTAGAGACAGGATGAAGTGAAACTTATTACTTATAATTTATAAGCATAGGCTTATCTCATTGTACTCTGCCTTGTTTTATTACACTTTGCAGATACTGTATGCTTTTTTACAAATTGAAGGCTTGTGGCAATACTGTGTTGAGCAAAACTTTTGCCTTCATTTTTGCAACAGCGTGTGCTTACTCTGCTTCTCTGTGTCACATCTCCCAGTATTTCAAACTTTTTCATTGTATCTGTTACAGTGATCTATGATCTGTATGCTACTATTGTAATTGTTTTGAGACGCTAAGAACCACACCCACATAAGACGGCAAACTTAACCAGGGAATGTTGAGTGTGTTCTGATTGCTTTCACTGACAGGCCATCCCCCATCTCACCTTCTTCTCAGGCCTCCCTATTTCCTGAGACACAACATACTGAAATCAGCCCAATTACTAAGTCTGCAATGGCTTCAAAAGTGTTCAAGTGAAAGGAAGAGTCTCACATCTCTGACTCTAAAGTAAAAGCTAGAAATGATTAAGCTTAGAAGGAAAGCAGTCAAAAGCTAAGATAGGTGGGCAGCACCTATGGCTCAGTGAGTAGGGCGCTGGCCCCACATACCAGAGGTGGTAGGTTCAAGCCCAGCCCCGGCCAAAAAACTGCACACACACACAAGGCTAAGATAGGCTTCTTGCACCAGTTAACCAAGTTGTGAATTCAAAGGAATAATTCTTGAAGAACATTAAAAGTACTACTCCAGTGAACACATGTATGATAATAAAGCAAATCAGCCTTATTGGTGATATGGAGAAAGTTTGAATGATCTGGGTAAAAAATACAGACAGAAATACATGTGATTCAGTAGATGGGGGATGGTGGCTCACGCCAATAATCCTAGCATTCTGGGAGGCCAAGAAGGGTAGATTGCTTGATTCAAGAGTTCAAGACCAGCCTGTGCAAAACTGAGACCCCCATCTCTAAAAATAGCCAGACGTTGTGGTGGACACCTGTAGTCCCAGCTACCCAGGAGTCTGAGCAAGTGGATTGCTGGAGCCCACAAGAATTTGAGGTTGCTGAGCTAGGATGCCACAGCACTATACCCAGGATGACAGAGTAAGACTCTGTCTAAAAAAAAAAAGAAAGAAAGAAAGAAAAAAGAAATATATAGAAATATGGGTGATTCAGGCTGGGCCAGGTGGCTCACACCTATAATCCCAGCACTCTGGGAGGCTGAGGTGGGTGGATTGCTTGAGCTCAGGAGATTGAGACCAACCTGAGTAAGAGTGAGACCCCATCTCTACTAAAAATGGAAAAACTAGCTGGGTGTTGTGGCAGATACCTATAGCCTCAGCTACTTGGGAGCACTCTACCCAGGGTGATAGAGTGAGAGTCTGCCTCAAAAAAAAGGGGGGGAACCTAATAAACACATGTATGTGTAAAAAAAAATAAGGAAAAGAAAAAGAAACATGTGTGACTCACTTTATTGCAACATTCATTCTATTGCCATGGCCTGGAACCATACCCAAAACATCTCCAAGGTGTGAGTATACTTATTAGTCCGGGCTTTCTGACACTCGACATCTTATCTGTTCAACCAACACTTACTTACTGAGCTCCTACCGAGACACTGGCAAGGTGATCAAAGAACTCAACATGGACCCTGAGCTCCAGGAGTTCACAGTCCTGTGCCCCTGACCCTTCTGACAGCTCACCACCAGAGGGAAGTGGTGTACCGAGGCCATGTGCCTTCCAACTTCCAGAGGTCTTGGTAGCTGTGAAACTTTGTAAATGATAACAAAAAGAAAAAGTCCCATTTTCTACTCCCTGGAAATGTCTCAGCAGCAGGATTCTCCAAAAGATTCCATCTGTTTTGTCCTTTTTTCTCTATGTCACACGTCCTTGGTCACCTGATTCCCAATTCCTGGGAGGGCTTGAATGGGAGTCACCACTGCCCCAGTGGAAAGTGGGAGAATGGTGCAAGAAAGCCCAGCAGCCATGGTTCAGGACCACGAACAGCGCCAGGCAGGTGCCTCTAGTCTCAACCAGGTGAGTACTATTAGTCCAAAGTCTTGTTGCCACCCTACCCCACCCCCACCCCTGCACAGTCTGAGGGCAGAGCGCCCCCTGCCTCTCATAGGTTTTGCTCTTTCTCTTGGAGTAACTGAATTTTACCAGAGCTCATGCTTACTAGAATTGTTACAACCTTTCCCCCTGGTCTGGAAGATGGGTCTGAGAACCAGAAATACCTGGGAACACTTTCTATTCGGATCCACAAGTGGAGAAAGGGAAGCTCCCACTGCTGAGTTCTGGGGAAAGCAGATGCAGGGGACTGGGATGTGTAGCTTTGTCTAAGAGCAATTCCTGAGCCAAGTCACATGGTGCTTTTATGCTGTAAGCCTCTAAAGCCACTGACATTCAGGCACAAGGGTTCACAGCGGAAGCCTTAGCAAGGGAAGGCGAAAGCCAAGCCTAAAGTGTGGCCTCTCTGTGGCTCCATCTCAAGCCTCAGGTCTCACCTCCCTCTCTTTGCCTCCCAGATTCCTAGCAAAAATATGGGATTTCTAAAGGAAATTCTTCCAGGCAGAGGGGCCAACATGAAAGGAGGGAGTGCATGGCTTGGTGCCTGTGGCTCAAGTGGCTAAGGCACCAGCCACATACACCTAAGGTGTCGGGTTCGAATCCAGCCCAGGCCCGCCAAAACAACAATGGCAGCTGCAACCAAAAATAGCTGGGCATTGTGGCGTGCTGTGGCAGGCACCTGTGGTCCCAGCTACTTGGGAGGCTGAGGTAGGAGACTCGCTTGAGCCCAGGAGTTGGAGATTGCTGTGAGCTGTGATGCCAAGACACTCTACCCAGGGGGATAGCTTGAGGCTGTGTCTCAAAAAAAAGAAAGGAGAGAGTGCCATCATACAGGATGCAGTTTATACTTTGGGTCAGAAACTAAGACGTGGTGCTTTCTCTCCCATTACCAGAATATAGGAATCCAGGCATTAAAGGGTAGAGTGGGAGTGGTTCATCTTCCTACATACCTAATAACCAAAATATATAATGCAAAAATAGGATTACAAATAGAAGTAGACAAATTCACTGCCAGAGTGATCATTTTAGCACATTTTTCTCCATCTAGTGATGTGTTCATTCATTCAACAGCTAGCTGCGTGTCAGGCATTATTCTAAGAAGTTTCTCAGTAGGAACAAGAAATCAGATCATCTAGGCTGGGCAAGGTGGCTCATGCCTATAATCCTAGCCCTCTGGGAGGCCGAGGCAGGTGGATTGCCTGAGTTCACAGATTCAAGACCAGACTGAGCAAGAGTGAGACCCTGTCTCTAAAACTAGCCAGACGTTGTGGCAGGCACCTGTAGTCCCAGGTACTTGGGAGGCTGAAGCAAGAGAATCACTTAATCTCAAGAATTTGAGATTGTTGTGAGCTGTGAAGCCATGACACCCTACTGAGGGCAACAAAGTAACACTCTGTCTCAAAAAAAAAAAAAAGAAAGAAAGAAAAAAGAAAAGAAAAAGAAATCAGATCATCTGTAAGTAATGGCAGCTTTGTTTCTTCTGTTCCAATTTTATTTATTTATTTTTTATTCCACTTTTATAATCTTTATTAATTTTTCTTGGTTCCACTATAATGTTGAATATACATTGTGAAAGTAGGCATCTTGGCTCGGCACCTGTGGCTCAAGCCGCTAAGGCGCCAGCCACATACACCTAAGGTGGCGGGTTTGAATCCCCAGCCCGGGCCCGCCAAACAACAATGACTACTGCAACCAAAAAATGGCCAGGTGTTGTGGCGGGTGCCTGTAGTCCCAGCTACTTGGGAGGCTGAGGCAGGAGACTCGTTTGAGACCAGGAGTTGGAGGTTGCTGTGAGCTGTGATGCCATGGCACTCTACCCAGGGGGATAGCTTGAGGCTCTGTCTCAAAAAAAAAAAAAAAAAAGAAAGAAAGTAGGCATCTTTGCTTTGCTACTGATCTTAACATTTCAGCATGTACTACGTTGTTCAGTGTAGGGTTTTTTTTTTTTTGAGACAGAGCCTCAAGCTGTCCCCCTGGGTAGAATGCCGTGGCATTACAGCTCACAGCAACCTCCAACTCCTGGGCTCAAGCGAGTCTCTTGCCTCAGCCTCCCAAGTAGCTGGGACCACAGGCGCCC
>CAUYTI010023740.1:0-22546 GCA_963575145.1 Galago senegalensis | reverse complement strand
CCAGACCCCGTGGGCGAGATCTTGGGTCTGTCTAAAAAAAAAAAAAAAAAAAAAAAAAAAAGTATCTAACTGTATAAATCATAGTCCATTCTCACTTCATTCATCAATCGGCTTTTCAAATCCAGCCCCTGATCAAGAACTGCAAAAAAAAAAAAAAAAAAAAAAAAGGTTCTTGGAGTAATGTCTGTTTCTTTTCCTGCTTTTTTTTTGGGGGGAGATAGAGGCTACTCTATTGCTCCAGCTAAAGGGCAGTGGCGTCCCCCTAGATCACTGTAGCTTCCAATGCATGGGCTCAAGTGATCCTCTTGCCCCAGCCTCCCAAGTAGCTGGGACTATAGTACATACCATAGTGCCCAGTTAATTTTAAAATGTTTTGTAGAGACTGTTATTCAGACTGGTCTTAAAACTCCTGGCTTCAAGTGATCCTCCTACCTTAGCCTCCCAGAGTGGTAGGATTATGCGGTGAGCCACAGTGCCTGGGCCCATCTTGCTTTGTAAAGAAGAAACTATAGTTTACTTCCCAACTGAAACATACAAAGTGTTAACTGGGGAGCTCACAGTGAGACCCTCCATGAGAGCCTACAAGACTTGTGGTAGCATGATGACCTTCCACACATTCTGCTAAGTGGAAGAAGCCTAGAACAAAGAACCACTGATTGCATGGATACATTTACACAAAATCCCAGGGCAGGCAAGTCTAGAGGCAGAAAGTGGATCAGTAGTTACCTAAGGCTGGGAGAGGGAAGCAAAGACTAAGATAAGGTTTCTCTTTGGGGTGATAAAGATGTCTTTAAACTCTGCCAGTAGTTGTACTACTCTGGGAATACTCTAAAAGCCACTGAAATATATACTTTAAATGGGTGAGCTACTTGGTGTGTGAATTTATATCACAAAAGAGCTAATAGAAAGGAGAATACCCACCGAGACAGAGTTTGAGACCATAATGAATGCCATCCAGTCTACTGCAGTGACATCATAGACAGGTGAGGATGAGCAGCAGCTCTGCCTCATGTTCTATACTCAGTGACCAGACATCATTATAATGGATTCTTATAGCATCCCACTAGGGTACTGAGAAGATGGAGGCCCGGGACACAGCTTACAAGATCTTTGTGAATGTATGATTCTTTATATGAAAACCACCTAGGGGGCTGCCTAGTGGGTGGCTGTAATGACCAACAGCACTAGCTGCCTTCTTTGCGATATGAAGGCCCTTCTTTGCCTACTTTGCGATATGAAGGCCCTTCCTCCGCTTTGGCCACTCGCTGATTCACGAAGAACACTCGAGGGATGCTCAGTTTGATGCAGTGCAAGTCATTGCCAATGATGGCCCATAACCGGAAGAGGCCAGCCTGGCTGGTTTCACTGATCTGAAAGGAATGCAGATGCTCAGCATGTCACAAGATATGCTATAACCCGTACACAGGCACCTCCCAGGTAGCCTCCACCAAGCCCAAGCACAGGGCTCAGAACCCTTGTGACAGGCAGGAAGTCACAGTCCTGTCCTCCCCCCTTCCCTGGAATCAGGATTGAGGGTCACACCTGCACAATCTGCCAGGGAAGGTCCAGAATGCTGCGAGCAGTCCTGCGTAGGAAGCTCCCCAGCCCTGCAGCAGGCCCATCTCGGAGGGCCCCAGGCCTTGGCATACCCCCTGCCAGCTCCAGATGCTGCCTCTTCCTGCGGGTGTGGCGCTGCCGGGCCTGCAGCTGCCACTTCTTCTTGTGGAATCCGAGCCAGACCAGCCACTCAGCCTAGGGCAGGCAGCGGACACAGTAAGGATATGTCATGAGGAATGGTCCTCCTCCACAACACACTTTCTAGCTATGTCAGGGTAGCATTCTCAGAGCCACCCTTGCTGGGGGTCAAGGGCTTAAACCTTCCTCTGTTGCTTACCTGAGTGGTCCCCAGGGCAGGAGGTTGCCCCAAGATCTCCTGCCAGGGCACAGTCAGTGCCAGATCCTGAGAGTCCTCTTGGCTTTCCCAAAGGACTCGCTTTCTCTTTGTAGCAATGGGCAATGGTGGGTGGGGTGGCTGCGTGAGGCCGAAGTCCTCCATGTCAGCAATACCGGGCCTGGCGCTGCCTTCTGGGGCCTGGGCCATCATAACCTAGAAAGACCCAATGACACTGAATACTCAGGAGGTTCAATATTTTCTTGAAGCTGTGTAGGCAGCCCTTCAAAATGGCCCTATGACCCCCACGTCCTGATGTTTAGGCCCTGGGTGACTCCCTCCCTGAGAGTGGGTAAGACCCAGTGACATGTCTCCAATGAACAGATTATAACAAAGGTGATGGAATGTCATTTCTGAAATCAGCTATAAAACACTGTGACCTGTTCGTGGCTGGCACTCTCTCTGAAGAAGCTAGCTGCCAAGTCATAAGCAGTCCTGTAGAGAGCCCCCTAGTGCAGGGAAATGAGTCCGACCTTCAAAAGTGGTCAGGAAGGAACCAAGTCCTGACACTGCTACAGGTGGGTCTTCAGATGAGACCACAGTCCCACCTGAACTATAATTGCAGCCTGTAAGATATCCAGAGCTGAGGACCCAGCTCAGTTGGTAACACATGGGTGCTATTTCAAGTTGCTAAGTTTTAGGGCCATTGGCTATGCAGCAATAAATAACTAATACATATGCTTAAGAATCATTTGGATTGGCTCAGCACCTGCACATTATTTGCAATATATGAGT
This sequence comes from Galago senegalensis, assembly GCA_963575145.1. Lineage (NCBI taxonomy): Eukaryota > Metazoa > Chordata > Mammalia > Primates > Galagidae > Galago > Galago senegalensis. The sequence goes on along the minus strand of CAUYTI010023740.1, from coordinate 19,860 downwards.
TTTATGCCTCCCTTCCTTTATTTTTTAACAGAGTTTCACTTTGTCAGCGTTGGTAGAGTGCTATTAGTGGCTTAAGCTGCGGCTTAAGTGGCTGAGGCAGCAGCCATGTACACCCAAAGTGATGGGTTTGAATCTAGCCCAGACCCGCCAAACAACAATGATGGCTGCAACCAAAAAATAGCTGGGCATTGTGGTGAGCACCTGTGGTCCTAGCTACTCAGGAGGCTGAGGCAGGAGACTCGCTTGAGCCCAGGAGTTGGAGGTTGCTGTGAGCTGTGATGCCATAGCACTCTACCCAGGGGGACAGCTTGAGGCTCCTGTCTCAAAAAAAAAAAGAATCATTTGGATTACAGGCACGAGCCACTGCACCAGCCTTTAAGGACCATTTCTAATTTTTTATAGGTTCCAATTTCCTCAAATTGTGACTTATCTCTTCATTTTATAGTGATTTCTGTGCTATAAAAAGGTTACATAGCTCAGTGGTTAGGGCACCAGCCACATACACAGGGGCTGACAAGTTCAAACCTGACCCAGGCCTGCTAAACAACAACTATAACAAAAAAGTAGCCAGGTGTTATAGCGGGCACCTATAGTCCCAGCTACTTGGGAGGCTGAGGCAAGAGAATAGCTTAAGCCCAAGAGTTTGAGGTTGCTGTGAGCTGTGATGCCATAGAACTCTACCGAGGGCGACATAGTGAGACTCTGTCTCAAAAAATACATATATATATAAATAAATCTGGGTTTTCTTATATTTTTGTTAGGAAATCACATTATTTGCAATATATGAGTTTTATGCCTCCCTTCCTTTTTTATTTTTTAACAGACAGAGTTTCACTTTGTCAGTGTTGGTAGAGTGCTATTGCATCACAGCTCACAGCAACTTCCAGCTCTTGGGCTTTAGGCGATTCTCTTGCCTCAACCTCCAGAGTAGCTGAGACTAGAGGCACCGTGGCTATTTTTTTGTTGCAGTTTGGCCAGGGCCGGGTTCAAACCTGTCACCTTTGGTATATGAGGCCGGCACCCAACTCACTGAGCCACAGGCGCCACCCTTATGCCTCTCTTCCAATTCTTAAAGCTTAATTCTTTTTCTTTTTTAATTATGCTGTGAGGACTTTCAAACAATTTTGAGCAGAAGCAGTGACAGCCATCATTTCTTGCTCCTTACTTGAATGCTCTTGATGCGTAACCACAAAGTATAAGGTTTTCTGTGGGTTTTGAGTACATTTATCAGGTTCAGAAACAAGTAACTCATTTCTTTTGATTTTGATTGGTCAAAGTTTATCAGATGTTCTCTCTGCATCTGTATGAGATGATCCTATGAGTCTTATCTTTTAATGATGAATTAACTGAGTTATCCCAAGATTAACTAAATATCAGACTTCTTTTTTTGAGACTGAGTCTCATATGTTGCCCTTGGTAGAATGCTGTGGCATCTCAGCCAAATTATCAGACTTCTAATTCAGGTTCTGGGGCTAAAGGTATGTAGCATTGTTCCTGGCTAATTTTTAACTTTTTATAGAGATGGGGGTCTCAATATTTTGCACAGGCTTACCTTGAACTCCTAGCCTCAAGCGATTCTTCTAAAATTCTTGGCATAAATTCTAGTTGGTTATAACATCACTGTTACACAGAATTTAGTAAATTTTGCAGCTCTTGTTCCTAACTGAATATGGCCTATTTCTTATGCTGTCGCCAGTTGTATCACTGAAGTAACAAGCAAGAGCTAAGAAGCCTTTTCCTCCTTTATTCTCTGAAAAATTTGAGTTTAGTGTTTATTTCTTTTTAAGCATGTTTCAATTTTTTTGGCGCTTAGTGTTCTATTAGGTTTTCCATTCCTTCTTAGGTCAATTTTTATAATTCTTCTAAAATACTGTCCATTCCATCTAAGTTTTCCAAATGTTTAATGCAGAACAGCAATTCTTTCTTTCTTTTTTTTTTAGGCTTTACTGTATCCATAATTATGGCTTTTCATTAAAATAAAAAACCAAACAAAATCTGTCTTGAAAAAGATATGACTGGGCGGTGCCTGTGGCTCAGTGAGTAGGGCGCAGGCCCCATATTCTGAGGGTGGTGGGTTCAAACCCGGCTCTGGCCAAATTGCAACAACAACAACAAAAAATAACCAGGTGTTGTGGCGGGCACCTGTAATCCCAGATACTTTGGAGCCTGAGACAAGAGAATCACCTAAGCTTAAGAGCTGGAGGTTGCTGTGAGCTGTGAAGCCATTGCACTTTACTGAGGATGACAAAGTGAGACTCTGTCTCTCTCTTAAAAAAAAAAAAAAAGTGACTGTGGCTTGGTACCCGTAGCACAGTGGTTATAGCACCAGCCACATATACCGAGGCTAGAGGGTTTGAACCCAGGCTGGGCCAGCTAAACAACAATGACAATTGCAACAAAAAAATATAGCTGAGTGTTATGGCAGGCGCCTGTAGTCCCAGCTACTTGGGAGGCTGAGGCAAGAGAATAGCTTAAGCCCAAGAGTTTGAGGTTGCTGTGAGCTGTGACGTCACAGCACTCTACTGAGGGCAACCTAATAAGATTCTGTCTCAAAAAAAAAAAAGATATGACCATTTGGTTTTGTTGTTTCATTCATTCCTGCTCTTGCCTTTATAACTTTTTTTTAAAGCAATAACCACATGACTATAATTTATTCTTTCATTTTTTGAGAAGGGGGTCTCACTATGCTGTACTTACTGACTGTACTACAGGCTGATCTCAAGTACCTAGGCTCAAGTGATCCTCACACCTCAGCTTCCTTAGTTCCTGGACTATAGGTACATGCCACTACGTCTAACACTGTTATCTTTATAACTTCTATTTCCTCTATGTAACCTGTTGCTCTCTAACTTCTTCAGTTCAAATTTTTCTTTCTTTCTTTCTTTTTTTTAAAATTTGAGACAGAGTCTATGTCACCATAACTTTGAACTCCTGGGCTCAAGTGGTCCTCCACCTCAGCCTCCTGAGGTGCTGGGACTATAGGTATGTGCCACCATTCCTGGATAATTTTTTATGTTTTTCTAGAGATGAGGGTCTTGTCATTTTACACAGGCTTACCGTGAACTCCTGGTCTCCCAAAAGGCTGCGTTTATAGGTATGAGCCACCACATGTCATCATTATTTTCCTTTTTCTATGTCCTATCTTTTAGGTATAGCTCTCATATACAGGGTGGCCATAAATTGCACATGAACTTTAAGGTCACCTTGTATATAATTACATTTTTAAACACAGACTATCTGAGAGTATGCTTATCAAGTGAGCTGGTTTATAGCTCACTTTTAATTTTCTGCAATTGCAAGTTTGCTGTTTGCTCTTTTGACCTCAGGTATGCTGCTTATCAAACCGCCTCCAATGTTTCTAGGTGCTCCTGCAAAAAAGATTTCCACTTTACCCTATGAAAAAGAAGGCCTGAGGGGGCCATGGATACTGATAACTGACTCAACTATTTTCTTCTTTTTCCATGACTTTATATACCGCCTCGTCTTGATTTATAAACAAAACCTGGAAAAGCTACAAAAATACGTATTTTGTGATTTATCTAGAAAAATATTGCTGTCATTTTTGGTGAAGAAAACCAATTTTGTATATTTTATTTCAATCTAAATAAAATGTAAATTTTGTTTATTTAAAAAAAAAAGAAAGAAAGAAAGAAAGAAAGAAAAAGGAGGCCTCAAGAGCCAGTGATCCACCCCAAGATTCTGGGTCCAACTGAATATCCCAAGAGTTACACAGAGTAAGGCAGTTCTTCACCCTTGCCTGCTGACTCATGGGGTGTTTCCAAAAATCTAACACCAGAGGGAATTTTTTTTTTTTTTTGAGACAGAGCCTCAAGCTGTCCCCCTGGGTAGAGTGCCATGGCTTCACTGCTCACAGCAAACTCCAACTCCTGGGCTCCTGCCTCAGCCTCCCAAGTAGCTGGGACCACAGGCACCCGCCACAACGCCCAGCTATTTTTTGGTTGTAGCCGTCATTGTTGTTTGGCGGGCCCGGGCTGGATTCGAACCCGCCACCTTAGGTGTATGTGGCTGGTGCCTTAGCCGCTTGAGCCACAGGCGCTGAGCCACCAGAGGGAATTAAAGAGAGAATTACTAAAGTATACCTTGTTAAGGTAAAAACCCCATTTCAGAGGCTTGAATAGAAGCATCACAAAATTATAGCTAGCTGCTCGAGGACTTCCATGCCCTACATGCCACAAAACCCTCCCTAGCCCAGTTGCTCTAGTCTTTGGCTTGGTTGCATTACCTGTCTCCTGCCCTCCAGGATGAAGAGCTCACTGATCTTCTTCTGCTTGTAGATGTCATTCTTCTCCAGCAGTTTTCTGTGCAGCCAGTCAGGATGTTTGACTCGTGGCACTGGGTTCTTCACCTGTGGGAAGACCACATAATCAGGAAGAAATCCAATCTAAATGTGCTAGTTTCCAACCACTGGAGCCCCATGTCCCCTGCCCCTTTCACCTGCTGCAGAGCTGCAGGGATTGTGATGATCTTCTGGATGGCACTTCCCAACCGCTCTATGTAGTAGTCCCAGTCCAGGATCTGAGTGCACAGGAACCAGCAATGAGACAGCAAAAGTGGCAACTATTTGTGAAGTTTAGGTCACACAGAGCACTGAGCTAACTCTCTGCATCTCATTTAATTCTCTTAAAAGCTCTTTGATAAAAGGCACCCATTTCATAGAGGACACTAAGGCAGGGAGCAGATCATGGAGCTGCAGGTGGCTGAGTGGGCACCCATGGACTTAGCCTATCCAAGAGACCACCTCCTCCCGGCAGTGACCTTCTTCAGTTTTGCCCTAAAATGTTACTATGTATTTCCTTGCATATTAAGTATCAGAAAGGCAGAAATCAGGAGAGAAGACTCCTGATCATACATAAGGGGAGGAGTGCCCCCATCCCACCTGGTCTAGCTTTCCTTTTGAGAGTAGAAAAAACCCAGATACTCACTGTCCGAATATCAAAGTCTTGAAGGGAAGAGCTCTTAAGCCATTTCCGGAGAAAGTGCTTTCTCACTGTGGGCTCTGCCTGGAAGATTGCAAGTGGTATGGCTCTGGGTAAGGAAAAAAAGATACGACGTTCATGAACAGTGAAGATCATCCTAAACCTAATTACAATTCTCACCAAATGCACATGGAAATGAGGATTCATAACCTACATTTTCTTTAATGTTGTTATTTTATTCTGACCAAACCTTACAGGTGATGTCATGCACCACCCCCACTGCTGGCCCTTGGGTTGGTTTCCAGTGTTTCACAGCATCTATCCAGTAAGTCACATCCATGTATACACTTGTAAGTAAACACTTCTATAATGCTAGTCATTGGGTAAATAGAGAAAAGTCAAGATACTTTCTAGAAAAGACTAGTCCATTCCTATCATAAGTAAAGCAGCTGGCCCTTTCCTTCATAGTAGTAAACACTTGTGAAATACCTAAACATAAAGGCATGTGTGGCTGGGACACACACTGCACTCACAAAGTTCTACCAAGCACCAGTGCTCTGCCACTTTGGCTCTTTGAAAAGATCAGAATATGGACGATACCTGCGTGGCCTCTGGCTGGTCCCCTCTAGAAGAAGGTAAGCACCACCCTAATCCTGGCACTTATCAATTCATGCAGGCTGCTACTCTGAGCAGGCATAAAAGGCAGAGAAGTTTCCATGTTCTCAAGTTTTACATAGGTGGAGGGATATATGTCATCCTGCAAATTGCTTTTGCTTTTTATTCCAACATTGTTTTGAGCTCTGCCAGTGCTGTAACCTGTAGCTGCAATTTAATCCTCTGAACCTCAGTACAGTGTTTGACTGACTAAAAAACATATCTATCCATCGCTGAGTGATGGACACTTATCATGTGCCCATATTCAGCACAACCCAGGTCTTTGAGGAAGGTCTTGCCTCTCAGTGACAGGAGAGCCCTCAGGTCTGCGGGAGATGATATAGCGGCAGCTCAGTCCTGCGTCCTTGACCATCTGGTCCCCCAGGAACTCAGCCAGGCGCTTTGCTGTGCTGATGGATGTAGATTTCTGCTCCCCATAATCTTCCAGTTTCCGAGACATGGAACGGTTCTCAGAGATAAGCTCAAACAGCTCAGAATCAGGCATGTTAGCTGCCTAGAGAAAGAGGCAAAGGATAAAACAACACAGTGGGAGTCAAGGGCATGAAGCCTGAGCTTACTCAGGACAGTGGTCTACAAGGACACGCATTCCTCCAGGCTGCACAGCAATACTTAAAACACATGCACACATGAAGCCTTAGCTTGTATTTTTTTTTTTTTTGCAGTTTTTGGCTGGGGCTGGGTCTGAACCCACCACCTCCGGCACATGGGGCCGGCGCCCCACTCCTTTGAGACACAGATGCCGCCCTGAAGCCTTAGCTTTTATTTATTTTTTTTTTTTGAGACAGAGCCTCAAGCTGTCCCCCTGGGTAGAGTGCCGTGGCATCACAGCTCACAGCAACCTCCAACTCCTGTGCTCAAGTGAGTCTCCTGCCTCAGCGTCCCAAGTAGCTGGGACCACAGGAGCCCGCCACAACACCCGGCTATTTTTTTTTTTGGTTGTAGCCGTCATTGTTGTTTGGCAGCCTGGGCTGGATTCGAACCCGCCACCTTAGGTGTATATGTGGCTGGTGCCTTAGCCACTTGAGCCACAGGCGCCAAGCTGCCTTAGCTTTTATTAAACTGTATAAAAATATGTCAAAACATTTACTGAGGAATTTGCAGAAAAAGAAGATGTTTCACATAACATGGAAAGAAATGACAATTTTTCTCCTGAAAGGAAAAGACAGAAATGAGAAGCTGAGAGAGAAACAGTGACTGTCAGAGAACAGCTGGGGCTAGGGAAGACCAGTGGAGTTCTGCAATGTGAGATGCCCACACCACCTGGAGCTGCACCTTCCTAGGCTTGTTCTCTTGACCTCTGGCCCCCACATCCTATGAGATCTGTTTAGCTCATGAATGTCCTGTGTATTCCATGGTGCTCATCTTCATGTGTGGGGCAGCTCTATGCTTAACAAGACAATATGGTAAGAAACAGAGCCCACAAAACTGAGCCAGCCAGGAAATGCTCCAGATTATTTCCTTTCTTCTATACAGAAAGCTTAACCTCTAGAAAACAATGCAAAAGAGGATAAAAAGGCAGATGCACCAAGATGATCAATGCAATGTTATTTATAATAAAAATCTGGCTGGTCTTGGTGGCTCATGTCTATAATCTCAGCACTCTGGGAGGCTGAGGTAGGTGGATTGCCTGAGCTCAGGAGTTTGAGCCCAACCTGTGCGAGAAGGAGATGCTGTCTCTAAAAATAGCTGGGCATTGTGGCAGGTGCCTATGGTCCGAGCTACTTGTGAGGCTGAAGCAAGAAGATTGCTTGAGCCCAAGAGTTTGAAGTTGCTGTGAGCGGTGATGTCATAGCTGTGATATCTGCTGAGGGTGATTGAATGAAACTCTGTCTCAACAACAAAACAAATATTCTAGCATTCTGGGAGGCCATGGCAGGTGGATTGTTGGAGCTCAGGAATTCAAGACCAGCCTGAGCCAGAGCAAGACTCAGTCTCTAGGGAAAAAAAAATAGCTGGATGTTGCAGAGGGCATCTGTAGTCCCAGCTACTTGGGAGGCTAAGGCAAAAGGACTGTTTGAGCCCAAAAGTTTGAGGTTGCTGCGAACTATTCCGTGGCACTGTACTAAGGGTGACAAAGTAAGACTGTCTCAAACACAAAAACAAAAAAGAACACATCTCCACAAAAAAATAATAAAAATAACCCTTAAATTCAGCTACCTACTGGACCTCAGGACTGGCATTCTTTCTTTCTTTGGGATGCCACCCTTCTCTTGCTCCTTTTCTCTATACCCCCCAATCGTCCCCTCTCTCATTCCTTGCTCTCTTCTCTCTCTTTCTCATCTCTTCTCCCCATTCTCTCTTCCATTTCTCTAATATAAAATAAACTTATACTTTTATTCTTTTTTTGAGACAGAGCCTCAAGCTGTCACCCTGGGTAGAGTGCTGTGGCGTCATAGCTCACAGCAACTGCCAACTGCCAGGCCCAAGTGAGTCTCTTGACTCAGCCTCCCAAGCAGCCAGGACCACAGGCGCCTGGCACAATGCCTGGCCATCCTTTGGCTGTAGTTGTCATTGTTGCTTGGCAGGCCTGGGCCAGATTCAAACACACCAGCTTTGACATTATGTGGCTGGCAACTTAGCAGCTTAATCTACAGGTGTCAAGCCTATACTTTTATGTTCTAAAAATATAAAAATAAAGATAAATAGGGTGGTGCCTGTGGCTCACTGAGTAGGGCGCTGGCCCCATGTACTGAGGGTGGCAGGTTCAAACTTGGCCCCGACCAAACTGCAACAACAACAAAAAAACAGCCGGGCATTGTGGCGGGCGCCTGTAGTCCTAGCTACTTGGGAGGCTGAGGCAAGAGAAATCTCCTAAGCCCAAGAGCTGGAGGTTGCTGTGAGCTGTGACACCACAGCACTCTACCAAGGGCAACAAAGTGAGACTCTGTCTCCATAAAATAAATAAATAAAAAATAAAATAAAAATAAACAAATTGTAAAAGTTATGTATGCATTTACAGGGTCCACAAAAACTTTAAAAATCAAAAAATTGGATATTGATTGTTGGTAAACTCTTTTGATTCCTTTTTTTGAGATAGAGCCTCAAGCTGTTACCCTGGGTAGAGTGCTGTGGCATCATAGCTCACAGCAACCTCTAACTCCTGGGCTCAAGAGATTCGCCTGCCTCTGCCTCCCAAGTAGCTGGGATCACAGGCACCTGCCACAATGCCTGACTATTTTTTGGTTGCAGCTGTCATTGTTGTTTGGCAGGCCCAGGCTGGATTCAAACCTACCAGCTCGGTGTATGTGGTTGGTGGCTTAGCTGCTTAAGCCATAGGCGCTGAGCCTTATGATTCCTTTTATTTGCCATTTTAAAAAATGCTTGCTTCATAGAGTTGTGTCACAGGATACAAAAACTGGAGGGAACTTTTGGGGGCCATTGGTGCATGGGATTTTTATCAGAACCAGCCCAGGTTCATCTGTTTCCAGGAGTCCAGGGAACAATAGGTCCCTTTCCTGCCTTGGTGGCTCATGTGATGCCCTAATTCCATCCACTTTGAGCAAGTGAACCAGGCTTACTCCATTTTGTTAAAAGCTTGCAGACCATCCCCCTACTTTTGTAACCAAAATAGCCCCTTGAGCAAGCAGCGACCCTGTAAAAACAGGAAGGAAATTTAGCTGAGAACGGCAAAATCCTGTGACAGCTGAAAAATCTTATGAAACTACAATCCTGTCACAAGTCTGGTCTGTGTGCATCACCTAGTCCCCTTTGTAAGCCCCTCAAAGCTCTAACATTGCAGATGTTGGCTTCTGTAAAATTCTCTTATGCTAGGGCTTCCTATCCCCAGCTTGAAGTGTCATATGAAAACCTTGTATCCTCACTTCAAAGGGGTCAAGAGACTTTGTGGATTGAGCCCGCTCTTGATTGGCTGGCCCAATAAAGGACCCTTGCTTAATTCGGACTCAGTTGCTGACATTTCTCTATAATTCCACTTGTGGTAGGTACAACACTCTGAGCACTCACCTTGCTGTATAGCACGTCCAGCCAATAGTCAGCCACCTTGGCCACTGAGCTGTACACCTCTTCTAGTGTGCTGCCCTTGAGGAAGGCCTCAAACACCGAGGACTGGAAGATCTTAATCAGCTGCAGCTCCCCACGGCGTTTGACCTCAAAACCCTTGAGCTCCGCCAAGGAACCATCTTCGTTGAATACAGCATATCTAGAACAAAAGACAGCAAAGGAGTGAAAACACCCTGGAGTGTGAGCTGCCATCATCCCTTTGCCCTTTGCCTCCTCATCTCTTTCTGACCCTCATAAGGCAGCTAACTTCACTCTACTCTCAGGCTGATGCCTCTCAAAATTGAATTACTTGATGGCCTGCAGAACATGCAGGTAGTTGGGAAGCCAGTGCAAACTGCATCAGCAAGACCAAACTAAGGAGCCCAGGCCTGTCCCATTCTTGTTAAAAATGTTATCAGTAAGCCCAAGCAAAGGAATCTAGACCTGTCTCATCCTGGCTCCCTGTTTTCCCAATTGGGTTGTTAAATCTAATCAATCACAATCCATTTCCTTCTAGAGCACAAAGACTGTGAGATTCCCACCTCTTCTTCAGTTTCTTGCCTTCCTCCTTGGAGGCTGGAAGGATCATGGCAAGGTAGGGTCCATCCACCTCAAAAAAGATGCTGTTTTCTGAGCGAGTGACATAGGTAAGTGAAGATGGCTCAGCCAGTTCCTGGTACTGGTCATTGGTAAAGCCTTCCTGAGAAACAAAGGTAAAGAGTAGCAGCAACACTCAGAAAGGCCCAAGCCTGGAAGCACCTGGCATCTCACTAGGAACAGTTACATCAGGAAAGTAAAGCTCTTCTACTCCACAGACCTACCTGAGCAGCAGAAGGGGAGCAAATTCTGAAACATGCAGCAATATAGTGAAACTCACTGCATCTTGCTGAGTCCAAGGAGCCAGACTCAGAAGGTTACAACTGTTGTGTTTCTATTCATTTGGCATCTTAGCACAAAATTACAGCACAAAATAATGCACTGAGGAATGCCAGGTTTCAGAGTGGGGAAGGGTGTGCTGACAAAGGGATGGCATGGGAAATGCTGGGGGCTGCCACTGTGTTGCTCTGTGGTGGTGGCACATGGCACTACGTATCTGTCAAAACCCACAGAGTTGCACAAAGAGTGAACTTCATGTATGCAAATCAAAATCCATTAACCAGTGTGTTGGAGAAAGAGGGATGTAGATTGAGAGAAACAAATCCCACCGCACTGCTGATGTGTCAAAGAACATGGTAGAAGCAGGGAAGAAAGAAGTAGTCGCTGGAGACTCTGCTGACTGGATAGTGGAAGACAAAGGAACAAGTGACCATCCATAGGTACTATGCTATAGTAGACGAATTTATTTCTCACAGGAGCTCAATTCTGGTAGCAAATCTGGTAGAAACTATTTTACATGAACAGATTAGAGACATGTTTGCCACCCTAGGAGAAAGGCATCACTAACAAGGAAAGGGGAGTAGATTGGAGCCAGAGATGTCAACATTGCTTATTTAATTTACTTGGATGTGGATGCATATATTTAAAAGCACACACACGAGCTAGGTGCAGTGGCTTACCCCTGTAATCCTAGCACTCTCAAAGGCCGAGAGTGTTGGTTGTGACAAAGAGAGGCTGAGGAAACCGTTAGAATGGGAGGGATTGAAACAGGACAACCCAACACCACAGGGGTCCTGGCTGGGACCCTGGGACAAAGGAAGGACAAGAGTGGGAAAACAGGAACTCCAAGTGAAGCCTGTAACCTATGCCAAAATGGATTTCTAAGCTTTGACAACTGCACTGTGATTTATGTACTAGGCCAATATCAGGAAGCAGGCTGATATTGTACTTTTTGTAATTTTCTACAAGTTTAATATTATTTCAAAATTAAAAATTAAAAGCAAAAAACTCTGGATGCCAGGCTTAAAGGGAAAGGCACAGAACTCAGTACCTTTTCAGCATAGCACTCTGAGCCCAGATGGTCAGACTAATAATCTTGCATGGCCAAGGGAGGGGACCTGACATTCTGGAGCTGGGTATCCATACCAGGCCAGGCTGCAGTCCAGGGCCAGATACCCCCTCTCTGGGACTTACCTTGACCAGGATGTTCAGCATGGCCCCAGGGTAGGAGATGGTCACCCTGGGCTTTTTTGCGTTGGTTGTCTTGAGGACAAAATTTTCTGGGAAGCTGTTGGGCAAGACACACCATATTCCATCTGTGTCCAGCTCTAAGGGCCTCCTGCAGGGACAAAAGTGTGAAGTCATCAGCCTCCAGCTTCCATCCTCCCCACACTGCCCCCCGTGCCTGTGTGAACACCTTACCCAATCTGCTCAATCAGCTCCCGTGCCTGGGTGATGATGTTAGCCCCCGTGAAGCAAACAATGCCAGCCATCTCCATGGAGTACCAGCGAGCCCTAGAAAGACAGCGATAGCCTTTAGTGGGCAGGGATGCCATGAGGCTCCCTCCAGAAGTAGAATAGAAAGGGAGAGATCCCAAGAAAGGACTAGGGAAGTGGCCAAATGCATTTAAAGCAGGAGAGAACTGAGGCAGAATCTGGTCCTTCCCTGAGGACATTTCTCTGTCTCTACCCCAGGATGCCGGCACAGCTCAAGAAAGTTCTGAAAGAGTATAATGGGCTGCCGCCACATCAGCTCACAACTCCAGCCCCTGCAAGACTTGCAACACAACCCATACCCACCCTGTGCTTCTCTGCTCTCTTTAAACCACTCTCCAGCCCCATTCTTGCTTCTGGCTTGTCCCCTCCTGTCCTGGGCTCCTGCTCTCTGCTGCCCCCAACCCAGCTTTAGGCCTTGCAGGGTACATGCCCCTGGTGAGACATTCTTCTGTCCATCCCTAAATACACAGAGCTGTGAAGCAAACATGCAGATCCTTTCTATGTTCCCTGGATGAGGACACACATTGAGTGATATAAATATGCTAAAAACCACCAAAGCAAACCTCCAGCCCATAGCACTGAGACAGCAGCACTTGTCTCTCTTGGATGCCCCAGGTCCTCAGTCCAGATGAGCCTACTCTCCTTGACCCCACCCCCCACCCCTGAGAACTAGCTCTTTCCCCACAGTCCTTGACTTGGATGAGTAGCACCCCATTCCCACCCACAGGTACTCCCTGTGTGCTAACCAGCCCTCTGGAGGCAGCTATATACATTCTTAGTCATGCATCAGCAACCACCAGGTCCCTGCCATACCCCTTGCGCATGACATAGCCATAGAAGGAGTTGAGGATGCACTTGTGAGCCAGCTGCAACGAGTCATACAGGACCTCCATGTTCTTGCAGCGCTTCAGCTCAGCTGCATCGCCTGCCTCCATGGCTGCTGAGAGCTTCTTCTTCCATACCTGAGAACCACATAAACATTCAGGACCTCAGAGCCTTCCTTCCATCTCACTGTCCACAAAGTCAACAGCCCAAGTTTTCAATATTTTGAAAAAGTCCAAATCTATCAAAAACCTGAAAAACTAGTACGGCTGTACTATACTGAGTTCTAATCTAAATCATCACTTCAGAATAACTGTTCAGGACAGTCTGAGGCTTCCCCCTTTTTGGCCATTAGCTCTTCAAAGTTAAAAACATCTATGTGTTTACTGTCTACGCACATGCCAGCTTGCAGGATCCAAAACACAACCCAGCTGGGGGAGCCAAGAATTCCAGGCAGAGTCCAGGAAAGATCTTCATTTCAGACACTAAACTGATCTTTCCTCACCAAGCCCAACTCTTGAAGTATCTTGGACCTTACCTTATGGAGCCCTTTGAACTCGTAGCGCCTGTCACGGAAGGCGCGCACTGTGTCCACATAGAAGGAGTTTTCCCGCTGGCAGATGGTGGTGAGACGGTCCTCTACCTTGGTGATGTGGATCTTCTTGTAGGCCTTCCGGCAGTAATCTAAGCACAATTTAGAGTAGCAAGGGTGTACCTGAGACCTTCCAGACACGAAAGAAAGAGCTGGGACTCAAGGGATGTAGAGTGACACAAAGGAACAGATATGCTGGTAGTTTATCACCTAAAGGGCAATCCTTGGATACCAAGAGCCACATACACCAACACCACAGAAAGAGAGGAGTTTTTGAACACTTGCTGAAAGAGAAGCAAAGAAAGGAACTCTATAGAAAGAACAGTTAATAGCAACCTACAACAGACTCTGGTCTGCTTGCACAAGTCACTCTCCTGACTTTGGGTTGAGATGTACCAACATAGCCCAGGGAAGACACAGAACAGGTCCCAGATTCAGAAAGCCACGGCCATACTAAGCTGCTCACCTGCCAGCCTCTTCTTCTCATATTTAGCCTGCTCCTCACGGGATAGCTCATGAAAGGCTCGAGCTGGCCCCTCTGGGAACAAGGAGGGAAATTTCTCTGACTCTAGCTGGTGTTGGATCCGATGGTATTCACTGCGACTGGCTGGCACTGGGGAGGAGGTAACAGGAATAGGTTTAAAAGGAGCCCCAGGCTAACCTGTCTCCTGCAGAGTCCCTCGGCCAACACTCACTGAACTCGCCCCTCCACTGCCAGGCCATCTTCCTCTGACAATTTGCTCCCGGCTTATTGAAGTCGCAGGCAGCACAGGTGGCCTCGTCCACAATGGCAGAGGGCTATGAGGTGAGAACAAGAAAGCAATTAGGGTTCAGGCAGAGTGTGCAATCCTGGTGCAGAAAGCTAAGTCTCACCTGCAGGCGGTTTGTCAGGATGATATTAGGGTACATGGCCCCTACATCCAGGTGGTAGATAAGGGGACACTCTATCCGGTTAGGAACATCTTTCAGGGAGGTGAGCTTGGTCTTAATCTGATCACACACCTATAGAGAAAAGGTACCAAGATAAGAATTGGGAACAGCTGAGTAACACCACAGGTTCTAGAGAAGGAATGATAGCACCACACCCAGGGCCTGGATACACGTGATGCCTGTAAGAGCCCAGATGAGAACAGTGCCCCAGGGAAGCAGTACCCATCATCCCAAAAGAACTATGTGGCTCGAGTCATGCGTTCCAGACTGTGACCTCTCCATGGCATGGCCATAAGACTAAAAGTGGCGGCTCGGCGCCTGTGGCTCAAACAGCTAAGGCGCCAGTCACATATACCTAAGGTGGCGGGTTCGAATCCCCAGCCCGGGCCCGCCAAACAACAATGATGGCTGCAACCGAAAAAAAAAAAAATGGCTGGGCGTTGTGGCGGGCGCCTGTAGTCCCAGCTACTTGGGAGGCTGAGGCAGGCCAGAGAAGGCAGCACCATTTTGGGGTGCCCATGTGTTTAGTATGGTACCTAGCATGTACAACACAGTCCCTAATGGATGAGAAGGCTCAGAGGCCAGCATGAGCTCAGGAAACAGGCCTCACCAGTCCAAGCCCTGAACCCCTCTGGACTGCGTCCCACATGCCATTCAACTGCATTTCCAGCCATAGCTGAACTGTGAGCCTAAAATCTCCCAAGACTAACTCCTCAAAATCCTGTATAAAATATAAAAACTGCCCAGAACTGACCTTTTAAACAATGAACAATCCCCAGAGTGCAAAAGTAGTGAGTAGAAACCAGTACAGTGAGCTAGCTGACTTGGCAGATGTTCTGATAGGGGCCAGGAGGACTCACCCAGAGCATAAGCAGGAAAGGAAAAGGCACAGTGGTAAAGGGGGAGCCAGGCATGAGTTTCTCAAGTCCCTCCTGGAGGGGGTCATATATAGTCATATTTCATCCTCCTAGACTCAAACCATGACCACCATGTGAACTATAGTCCACCAGGAAAGCTCATTACACCCAGTGCCCAATCAGGGCTGTTGTGTAGGCACCTGGTCTTGGCACATAACCAATTTCAGACCCTAGAAGGAAATGCAGGTGCCAGCATAAAGCACAATGTCCACACACACAGCAGAGATACAGCAAGCCACCCTTAGCAGACAATGGGAGGAAATAACTGCTAACCTAAGCTCCCAGGAGCAGCCCAGAACAGCCAGAAGCACACTGGCCTTCCTGAGGACAGTGTCTTGGGCCTGTGCTCCAAGCTTCTCTAAGCTTTCTTGTGCCTCCTCAGATAGAGACAACCTCAGAGAGGGATAACTTACACAAAAAAGAGCCCAAATGAAGTCATATCTCTCAGAAATCATCTCCATGAAAGTATAAACTAGAATGAGTCTGCTCACCCAAACTGTGCCTGACTGAAAAGAACATCTTCCCTGAGCATCCCTGTAACAAGTCTGTCATGTATATTTTCACATCATCTGGGAACTCTCAAATCAAAGAATGAAATAAAAAGGGGCCCAAGGTAATAAACTAGGCAGCTACTAGGAAGTAGGAAGACTTTCAACAGCCTACACAGGGCTCCCTGCTAAAGATGAATTCACATTCCAAAATCAGAGTGTCAGATTAAATACCTACCCCAACAATCAAGGGCAAACACCATAGGAAAACCCAAGAACTTCAGACAATAAAACTCCTGGATTAAACACACTAAAATAAGGATACTTTAAAATGTTAAAGACAATAAAATCTAAACAAAAAACCATACTTTTAAAAAAGCAGATTTGGAAAGGAAGCAACAGAGCTTCTAGAAGTCAAAATATTGTCCTGAAAAACCGAGAAATTGACCATGTAATACCTCATTAAATTATAACATCAGATATGATAAATTCATTTTGTACAAAATGTATGCAACACCAAGAAACAAAATGCCTAAATTTGAGAACTACTATATCTAAGAGTTAATCTAATAATATTAGAAAATACAATATTTTGGCACTCATTAAGGCATGTGAATAGTTTGAGCTCATGAGTTCAAGACCAGCCGGAGCAAAAGCGAGACCCTATCTCTACCAAAAAATAGAAAAACTGAGGCTAGAGGATCACTTTAGCCCAAGAGTTGGAGGTTGCTATGAGCTACGATGCCATGGCACTCTATCCAGGGCAACAGCTTGAGACTATCTCTCAAAAAAAAAAAAAGCCAAAAATCTCCAGTGGTCCCTCATTGTCTACAAAATAAAGTCCTAACACCTTAGAATAGGGCATGAGACTGAAGAAACTTATGGCCTGGGCTCCTGCCAGCCTGACCCCCATTTCAACAGCATGAAACTCTCCTACCTCAAAAGACCCATTACTCATCATAGCCACCTGTCCTGCTGGAGACCTTGTACTACCTACGTGCAGCACCACATACAGCAAGTACATGATAAACACACTGCTAGAAGCAGAGTCTGTGAAGGAAGGAGTAGGAACACAGGCTGTGTCTGCCTACCTCCTGGACATTACCTCTTGAAAGTTGGTGACCTGCTCCACAGGTACCTTCTCCTCCTCCTCGACTGCATGGCGCATTGTCTTCTCCACCTGTTGCAGCAGGAAGTCAAAGGCAGTGGGATTCTAGCACAAATAACAATGAGATGACATGAGTCAGGCAGGAAATGTACCTGTACCAGTCTGCCTTGGGTGTACCACTACTGCCACAGGTGCACAGAACCCCCTGTACACCACATGTGGTGAGATGTGCCTGGCAAGCTCTGGAAGGACCCACACGCTCACTCTGCAGTGTACTATGCAGTCAGCCCTGGAGAAGCCCCAAGGGATCACTGAACCAGGCAGGGGGCTGTGGGAGAGGATGAGAAGGGGCTTTATTTCAGCCCTTAGGGGTTATGGCCCCCACCACAGTACAAAGTGGGAAGGCCCAGGAAGGCAGCACACCATCCGGAATCTGCAGGGGATGTCACTGCGGAAGACACCAGACTCGAGGGCCTCCACGTGACCCCCTACGTAGGTTTCTGCATCTAGCACGTGTCCATCTGCTGTCAGCTTGTTGAGCTCCTGCTCCTGCTTGTTGGGGAAGATGATGTTGGCATGGAAGGCCTGCACCATTAGCAGGGCCTCACACAGTGTACCCGAGCCCTTCCGTAGCACCTGTGGGAGAGACCAAGGCTTCTGAGGGTCTGGGCCAACAGCCTGATTGCAGGCATAGTCCAAGCACCACAGAAAGGCACCTAAAGTTGCCTTAAACAAGAAAGAAGAGGAAGTCTGTTAATAAACTGCCATAAACCCCACTTGTCCCATAGTCATGACATCACAACAGCCCTCCCAGGACCTACCTACTTCTGCTAGGCAGTGGTGAAGCCAAAACAGAGCAAGTGGATAAGGGGAGCATGTCAAGACATTAGAGCCAGAGAGCAGTGGGCAGAGGGGACACTGACCTCATCAGGCTCCATGGGGATGATGGTACACAGAGCAAATATGAAGGGGTGGACGTACTTCATGTACAGATAGTAAGTGGCAACAGCATCTGACACGGAGTATGTGGCCAGAGTCTGAGAAGAGAACACCACAGAGCAGTCCGTCAGGATCCATGAGGCGCAAAAGGCAAAGCTTAGTGAGGGGCTAGACCTCCTGTGCTGGCCACATACTTATGGGAGACAGGCACAGGACAGGATATATAGCTGGCTGCACACCCATCCATGGTAGAAGATGGGCAAAGGACAGGACATGTGCATACACAAGAAGAGGAGCCCTGCTTGGTGGAGTGGGGCCAGTGGGGGCAGAAAGCGGCACCTGGGTCCAGGCCAACCTCTACATGGGACACATGTGATTGTGGAACAGCATTGAGAGGGGACACAGGCACGTGCCTGGGGCTGCTCTGTGGCCATCCGGCACATGTCCTCAGGGTCCAGCTCCACAGGGTCATAGCCCAGCTTTGCCTTCGCAGCTGCCTTGAGGTTGTGGCTGCCCACGGGAAGGTAACTGTCCCTCTTCACCCACCTGGGAAGGAAATAAGAACAGAAGCCAGGGAGGAGACTAACATAAAGTCCAAGAACCTGTGAGAACTGGCAGAATTGGACGTGACATAGAAAAGTACAAGATCCTAAGAGGTACCAGGAGACACATACCAACACCCCAATGGGACAGGCCCCTTGCAAAAACCCTTCATCTTGATCTTGGTCTCACATGTGTACCCACAAAACATTTGGGAATGTCAGAGCTGGTCTGGATGTCACCTTACCCTCACCCTCAGCAAAGCTTTTTTTTTTTGAGACAAAGTCTTGCTCTCACCCTGGGTAGAATGCTGTGGTGTTATAGTTCACAGCAACTTCAAACACTTGGGCTATTCTCCTGCCTCAGCCTCCCAAGTAGCTGGGACTATAGGTGTGCATCACTATGCCTGGCTAGTTTTTCTATTTTTAGTAAAGACAAGTTCTTCCTCTTCTTTAGGCTAGTCTCCAACTCCTGAGCTTGAACAATCCACCCACCTCGGCTCCCAGAGTGCTAGGATTATAGAAACGAGCCACTGTGCGGGCCCTCAGCCAAACTCTTGACCTCTCCTTCCAGTGAAATAAGGTAGCAAAAGGGCAGACACACCCACAGACTCTCCCCAGGTCTCCCCTCTGTGGCCCTCAGGTCTTGTTCCACAAATCCACAACCCTTTAATATAGTTCCTCATGTCCCAATCATAAAATTTTTGTTGCTATTTCACAACTAATTTTGCTACTGTTATGAATCCTAATATCTGATATGCAGGATGCATTTAGGTGACCCCTGTGAAAGGATGCATTTAGGTGACCCCTGTCATTGCAACCCACAGGCTGTCTTTGGAGCTCATGGATGACTCTGGCTTTCATCAAGACCCACCTGCCAGCAACTCCTAATCCATAGCATAAGCCCAAATTGAGCCTTGTGATGGTTCCCAGCCCCTCCCTTGGGGCTCCCAGGCTAGCAAGATTGAAGAACCATCTTCCACCTCAAACCTATTCTCTGCCCTGTTCTTAGCCTCCTGAGAGACCCCAGGTGCCCACTCTATCCTGAGAATTGGCATCCTTGCCCCCACCTGCCCAACATCAGCAGACCTAGACCCAGGGTCCTCACTATCCTGCACCCTGCCTTGGATCAGAATTGTCACTCTGTCACACTCTGAACCAGCCCAGCATCCTGCTTCCCAACACACATGCTGATGCCAGAGCTAAACAGAAACATGGAGGCAGCATCTATGGCTCAGTGGGTAGGGCGCTGGCCCCATATACCAACAGTGGCAGGTTCGAACCCAGCCCTGGTCAAATTGCAAAACAAAAAAATAGCTGGGCGTTGTGGTGGGCGCCTGTAGTCCCATTTACTTGAGAGGCTGAGGGAAGAGAATTGCCTAAGCCCAGAGTTGGGGGTCGCTATGAGCTATGACCCCATTGCACTCTATGGAAGGTGACACAGTGAAACTCTGACTCAAAAGAAAAAAAAAATCCTTCCCTCATGCAGGGCCAGATGGCTCATGCTGGTAATCCTAGCACTCTGGGAGGCCAAAGAGGGA
>CAUYTI010023739.1:0-11551 GCA_963575145.1 Galago senegalensis | reverse complement strand
AGATAACTTGCCCCATAATAATAGGTCTCATTGGAATGATCTCTGAGACCTATTGTTAGAGAAGGGAAGAAGTTACTTGTTCATCCTTTTTTTTGGGGGGGGGGCGCTGGTGAGTGTGCAGAGATACTTCTTCATTCATTCTTACTCAGTTCTAAGAGAATAAGCTTATATTATTTAGTAATTGGCAATTATGAAATTATTTTCTTAATCATTTTTTTTTTTTTTTGCCACAGAGCCTCAATCCCCCCCCCCCCCCCCCCAGGTACAGTGCTCGTGGCCTCACAGCTCACAGCAACCTTCAACTCCTGGCTCAAGCGAGTCTCCTACCTCTGCCTCCCAAGTACCTGGGACCACAGGCGCCCGCCACAGCGCCTGGCTATTTTTTTTGGTTGCAGCTGTCATTGTTGTTTGATGTGCCCGGGCTGGATTTGAACCCGCCACCTTAGGTGTATGTGGCTGGTGCCTTAGCCACTTGAGCCACAGGCGCCAAGCCACAATTATGAATTTCTGCTTAGGCTATTCTATAAAAAAAAAGCTATTGTTTTAAAGGGTATTCTAGCTGTTTATTATTCTATTATAGTTTTCTGTAATAATTTCAAGAACAATAATTTCAATTTATTATGTAATGATGCTCTTGGCATTTTACTTTCAAATATTAGAAAGAATGGTTTTAAATATTGTGTCATAATTGTGTGATTGACATTGTGGTTGCTTTTTGAAGGATGGAGAATGAGGATTTGCCTATAAGTTGGGAGGAGAGAGAAGCTAAAGAATTAGAAGCTTTGTTTGCTTTTTTAGCACAGTAGTAATAGTAATTAATAACATTTAAGAATTTAGTGTAAGCAAGCATTTTTTTTTTTTAAATATTTCAATCTAATTGGGTGTTTTTGAAATCTTGGTGACTTGCAGAAACTCACAGAAGAGAAATATCAAGTGGAACAGTGTATAAATGAGGCATCTATTATAATTCGGAATACAAAAGAGCCCACACTAACTTTGAAGGTGATACTTACTTCCCCTGTAATTAGAGACGAATTGGAGAAGAAGGATGGAGGTACACGTGTGTGTGTGTGTGTATATATGTGTGTATTTTGTTCATGTAAAAGTTCTCTTAAGTGATATGTTAACTGTGCTTTATGGATTTAGGAAATAACAGTCTTCATTTGCTTTATGCCACCTATAGTATTTTAAACAGCTCTGTTTCTATAGAATCAGTATATTTTATTAAAATGTATAAATTGAAAATATAAAATATGTTAATTAAAAACCCTGTGCTTATCATGATTTTTATACCATTTTGGTATTCTGTTTGTATTAAATTATTGGTATCAACTTATTCTCTGTATTTTGTCTTAATGGTCAGATTTCAGAAATAATTGTGGACTAAAACAGAAATTTTCTCAAATTTACTCACTTATTATTTCAAAATACTCACTTGCATGTTACACTTGACTTCTGTTAACTGTATAATCTTGTAAGATTTATGTTTACTTAGTTGTTATGAAGAGATTTGTTTTATAGTGTAAGGGATACAAATAGGGAGTTTTTTTTCTTCAGCTATTTCTTCTAGCTATTTATTATTCTATTATAGTTTTTTTCTAGGAGATTTGTGAACCATGTTAACAGCTTGAATATGATTTATTTGAGAATCATGCTTTAAATTAACTAACTTTTGAAGTTAAAAAGAATTGCTGTATGGCAATGCCATTCCTATAAAAGTAGAGTGAGAAATCTGTTCACTTGCCAGTAATTTTGAGAAGTAGTGATGGAACTGTGGGCTGCTTTTTCTGATATTTTTAACCTGTAATGTTAGCTTGTTTCTGCCTTTAGTCCTATCCCTAGAAACTTGCCATGTTATGTTTCTCTTGTGTCAAACCTTTGACCAGCTGGCCACTTTATCATGACAATTTAGAGGCACTGTGGTCTCTCCAGGATAATGGGAACTCCCTGTTATATTTAGCACTAGACTTTAAACAAGTCCTGTTGCTTATTTTCCTACCTGGAAATATCAATGCACTATGAAATATTGGTCAGTTTCCTACTTTATTAGTTTGTGATAAGGGTAGAGAAATAGGCACACTTACCAGTAAAGTTAGAATTTTGATTTTTGGCAGACGTGACTTATAGGATCACGTAAAGTAATAGACTCTTTTTAAAAAATTGTTTTCAGGGTAACTAAAGCTATATTGTACCAAACAGATTTAATCCAGACACATTTATGAGCAATATTTTAAAATCAAAGTGCATCTGATCTATAATTGGGTTTATGCCTGTACTTTAAAAATTTCTTTTGCTGTATATAGCATCTATAGCACCTCTGAAGAACCTATCTTAAATGGCTTAATTTTTTTAACAGCTTTACAGTTCACCATTAACTGTAGAACTATAAAATGATTTCTGAAGTGTCAAGATAAATGTTAATTCTGGTAAGCTGTGTTCTACTTGACCCTCTAGTATAAAACCAACCATTTCTAAGTAGAGTTGTAATTATAGGTATTATTTAAAATTATTTGAGTATAGGAAGATGAGAAAAAGACTAAAGTGTATGTTTGCTTTTACCTGTCATCATCCCTTCCATTATTTTTTTGGAAAATACTAAGGAAACATCTGGGTTCTTTTTTCCTCTGGATTTTGTACTTATGTAAGATTTTATCAGAGCTTTCAGTGATATTTTTAGGCTGAGTTGATTGCTTTTATAACTTTAATTTCTACTTGGAGAAGCTGAAAACAAATTCTTAAAAGTATTGTATCCTTGCTAGAAAGAAGCACTATTTATTATAGAATGGAATTTACAATAAAGTAAGAGAGTCATAGTCTCTGTTTAAGGTGTTTGAGTTACTAAAGGATCCAGAGACCTCTATGAGCTGAATTTTGTCAGCTGATGTGTGGGATCAGGTAAGGTGAAAAGAAGCAGCTTGGATCTTATGTTTTATACATCTTACTTTCTCTCCTTTGAATGGCAGAAGGATTTGCTTTGCTGTTGTCCTTTATATCCCAGCCCTGTTGACTCACTTGATTATCTTTTATAATCTGCTCTTTTTATCTAACCTGGGCTTTGTCAAAGACAGATTTTTGGTCTTTGCTACCGGTTTGTGTATTCCTGGGCATCTTGGAGGATTTAGCATATACGTGAGCATTTGAGACCTGGGCTATGCAATTCTGTTTTCTCATAATATACAGTTCCTCATCCCCTTAATGCAATTTTTTTCCACCGCATGGGATGGAAGCACAAGCTTCATTTAGGTTCCAGGGATTTCTGAGACTGAAAGATACCCTTTTATTCACTTACTCTTCAGTTTCTTTCTTAAAGCAAAAAAAAAAAAAAATCCATTATAACTTTCCTTTTGCATTTTCCTGTGGTATTTCAACTTCCTCTCACCTCCTGTACTCAAACTATTCACAATACTTACACATCTCATATATTCTTACTTTACAAATACTTGGTTAAAATCTGAAAAAAGGAAAGAAGCATGGTTGATAGCAGGCCAGGACCAGAGGACTGGGGCAAGTTAGAACATCAAACTTCTCAGGCTTGTCTGTGAAGAAGTGGGTCTAACTCATTCAAATCACCATTTATGCTTTAAATTGCCAGAGTACATAGTGAATCTCTTTGGTATTTACTGTTCTACAGGTCACTTTCCTCCTGTGCTGTTAGTCTTTCTTCTATACTCTAACCTTTTACTTGAACGCTCTGTAGAATCACTACTTCCCTATTACTACATGTTTCCTGCTAATGAAGGCATAGGAGAAGCAACACAAACCTTGGTATGCAGCAACTTCATGTTTGATTCTTAACTCCATTAGATAATATGGCTGTGCGACCTTGAGTAGGATTCTTCATTTTAAAGTATGGATAATAAATACCTCAAAAAATTGTTTTGAGGTTAAGTGAGAGAATTTATGGAACGTGACTTATACAATAACTGGCACAAAGTAGTTGCTCAGTAAATAGTGGTAGTCACTCAGTATATTTAAGATTCCCAGCACAAACCCACCCACCTCCTTAGCTGGCCTTCAGTTAACAGTGAAAATATATGCATGGTAGGTCTGAAGACCTGAAGCTAAACACAGTTAAACTCTTAACTGTAGTATTAGAATTGGTATGCTGTATTTATACAGTGCTACTAGTAAAAAGTTAGTGTATTGTGCAGCTTATGACTCATGGAGGGCAGCTGTCTCTTCTCCTATCTTCTATCCTTAGCACCTAGAATGATACCTAATACACAGTAGGCAATAAAAAAAGAAACCCTAAATCTGTTAAATGAATTTACTTAGCATTACTTAGATTTATTTCTGTGAATGTACTTCAGAAATCTGTGTGATAAGCACTTCTGCATATATGATTTATTTAGAAAACTCTTTATAACAGCCCTTTGGGGTGGTTAATTGCCTTGTTACATAAATAAAGTCTTGCATGTTACCCTGTTCTTCTGACTCTTAAGTCCACTATGCAGTCTACTGTCATGTTATTGTCTGGAAGTAGTGCATGAGTGGTTTAGTTGATCTAGCCATTCTGAGCATCACACAGAGCCTCAGCTTCTTATGGTGCTTGTGATTTTAAATTAGAAATAGATTTTTCTATGAGGGTAATAAACTGTTGTATTTATACTTTGAAATCAGGTGGCTAGGGAAACTTATAAAAATTTTTGTGGCTTAGATTAAGATGAATCTCCTTAGTACTGGAGTGGATTTTCAGAGTTTCACAGAGTTTTCCAGAGTCCCTTTTTTCATTGCTTCCAGTGTCAACTTTTGTGACTCTTCTTGGCATAAGTTCACTAGCATGTGTCTTGCTAGGGTCAAGGCAATAATAGATTTTTTTTTTTTGAGATAGTCTTACTCTGTTGCCCCAGGCCAGAGTGCTACAGCATCATGGCTTACAGCAACCTCAAATTCTTGGGCTCAAGAGATCCTCTTGCCTTAGCCTATCTAGTAGCTGGGGCTACAGATGTCTGCCACTATGGGTAGCTAATTTTTCTATTTTTAGAAGAGACAGGGTCTCACTCTTGCTCAGGCTGATCTCGAACTCTTGGGCTCAAGCAATCTCCCTGTCTTGGCCTTTTAGAGTGCTATTACAGACATGAGCCACCGTGCCCAGCCAAGAAGGTAGATTCTTACAGTCCAGAGATCACGACTGTGGTTACATAATGTTGCAGGTTTTATTTTCCTCTCTTCCCCAGCGACTAGCTCTGCACTCTCTAGAGGAAACTTATAGCCGTTATCTTTCTAGTGGCCACTGCCACTGAAGAAAAGTCATCCTGAATGAGATTACTAACATAAATTAAGAGAACAAAGCTCTGTTTGCTCTACCTTCTTGGATTTTCCTGTCCATATTATTGTGTCCTGATGTTTTGCATGGGCAGTGGCTTGGGGTAATGTCTTCACTTTAGAAAGCTTAAAGAAATTGAAAGAAAAATACAAGGATATTTCCAGACTACCTAGAAAATTCTGTTAGAATGAACTCAGTGTTCATATCCAGATTATTGAGGAGTCCCTCACAATATTGAGCTTATTTTACTTTTGAAGAGCCCAGGTTCCAGACATGTAACTCCTACTTAACACAATCATATTTTGTCTTTATGCTGGCCACATCTTCCATCTTGTATTTTTGTTAATAGGAGCAGAAAGTTAGCTTGTACGTAAGGCATTTAGTTAGAGAAATTGACCACATTTCATGGGGTATGGTGTGATTTTGGTCAATGATCTAACCAAGTAAACATGGTTAGGCACAATAGACTTCTTCCCAGTGCTTCTGTTCAGAATGTTGTATGTGTCTTCATGATTTGATGCCAGATTGCTGCGTAATAAAATTAAAAATTTCTTTTTGGAGGGCGAGGGTTTGGCATTTTCATCATCCTTATCCTCTATCCCTGCCTCCTTGCTCTTATTTGTTTCATTGATCAATCTAGGAAGAAATGAAATGGCTCTCAGTTCTATCATTTCTAATTAAGAACTCCAATATTTTTTTCTTTAATCAGAAAAATTTTGCTTTCCCATGAAATTGAAATGCTTCCATTAAAGTTTAGAAATAATTAAATTTGAGGTACTGCTACCAGAACTAGCAGTGTTTTCCCAGCAGCAGTTCTGTGATTGCCACATTAAATGAAGGTTTTCTTTTTTGTGAATGAAAATAGGAAAAACTGTATATTATAAATTGTATTAAGGAAACAGGCAAGCTAGGTTATGAGTAGTTCCTATACTATGATATTAATTTATATTATTTTAATATAAAAACGTAGAAGAAGATAAAATGAGATGAATTATATCCTCTGCTGTTGCCTATCTTGTGAATATTGAAACATTTGGATCATTCGACTTTGTGTCAGTGTGTGAAGTAACATGGCCACTCTGATGGTGATATAAAAGGGAATCTGGTGCAGGTCTTCTGTTCATTGCTTTTCCCTTTCGTCTCTTTATAGAAGAATCTGTTGGCTTCATATGTTGACTGTATAGCAAGCTGATGTCTCTGGATTTTTTTTTATTATAAGAGTCTGTGGTTATAATCTGCCTTTGAGATAAAAGAGTTTACTAAAATATTTTTGCCATTGTCACCTATTGAAAATGTCTGTGTCACAATCATTGTAAGATGTTATTTACTGGAAGAAAGTATTAGAAAGTACAAAAAGAATCTTGGCATGCCTTGTCTTTTCCTATCCAAGCTTCCTCTGCCTACTTCCCTCCTCCATTGTCTTTCTCTTCCTGACATCCCTATTTGGTAAGATGACAGAATAAAATTTAGCTTGCCTTACTGTTAATTTAAAAATTGAAGTCTTAAAAAATAAGCATGGTTCCTGCCTTTTATCTGAATTATATTACTTAGCAGTCAGTTAACCTGGTCATGCCTAACTTCTACAGTAGTTTGTTTTTTTCTGGTACATGAGCATAACACAGATGCTTGTACTAACTGTGGTTAAACATTTTGACATTAAAATAAGTTAGTTGTATATTTGCATCACTGTAAAGACAAAATTGGGCAAGCCTAGGAGCTAGTTAATACCTATAGTATATTTTTTTATACTTATAAATTGTAAGTCCAGGTTAATAATCCTTTTTGAGGTTTCTCATTTTATGATTAAAAAGGAGTAATGAGATCCTGTGTTATGGTTTTGATAGCAGGTGTTAATAGGAAACAATGCAAATACCTGCTGTAGAGCTCACCTGGTCAGAAAATAAGGATGTAGCACTTGAGTGTTCACAGTATTATAGCCAGTAAAGAAAAATCATAATTCATCCTTTAATAGTTTTGTTTTGGCAATTATGTCTTTGGTTTTAGTTCATAACCATTCATCAATTAGAATAAACATTGAATTTGCCATGGTGGACTCCTCTGATAACTGAAGAAACTAAAAAGTATTAGTGCTCTACATGTCACCCATTTAAAAATAATTGTATTGTGTCTGTTGGCTCATAACAAATACACTGCTAAGTAAGTCTGTTACTATCATGATAATACTGGAGAGAGATGTTGCTGGGTAGAGCACATTAAAGAGGGTTCTTAATCTGATTTAATTGGATTAGACAAATCACTATTCCTCAGGAAACATTTACATGTTGTACTAAATAATGTACCGTGTCTTCAAAAAATTAAAAACTCACTTCCCCCCAGCTTAGAGGAGACAAATTTGGCTATCTAAACTTGGATTTAGTATCATATGACATCTCAAATATGGATATTTATCATTAATTACATGTTTTGAGTTTTTAATTTTGTAGCTTTGGGTCATTTAATCCAGTGTTAAAATGCTAAGACAAGCTGAATAGCCATAAGTAGATAATATTAGATACTATTTTTTGCTACTTTAAAAAAAATTATAAACTTGAAATATATTTCAATGTCTTTTACATTTGTAGTTTTAATAATTTTGGTTTAGAAAAGAAATAGAGGACTCTGGGGTGACACTTGAGTTCTCATTCATGGGGTCAAGCTTCTGTTAACATTTACCTTATTGAATGAGCTTATTTAGTTGAAAAAAAATTTGCTACACTCCGTGTATTCTCAGTATATCTCAAAATGATTAGTATGTAAGAGAGCTCCAATTTTTCTTAAAAACTGATCAATGATCAAAATTTCTTCTGTGAACAACTGTTACTGCTATTAGTCCCAGATTTCCCCTCTTAGCACCCTGCCAAAGGAAAAAGTGCTGTGTACTTGCTTTGTGCCTGTGATGTTATACATTAAATAAGATCCCAGATTGTAAGCAGCAGTGGTCATTGATTTGTTTATTGAATGAATTCTTTATCATTATGCTTGTGCACAGAATTGTTCTAATGGCTGTTTACTTAAATAATCCTAGTGCATATAGCTTTTTTTTTTTTAAGCAACAAAGTCAAATCATAAAAATTTCTGGGGGTTCACTCAGATACTGGTACTTAAAATTTTTTTTTATTGTCTGGTAATTTGATAGGAATTCCTTTGTTAAATTGTATCTTTCTCTCTTTATCCCATTTTACCATTAGAAAATGTTTCAATGAAAGATCCTCCGGACTTATTGGACAGGCAGAAATGCTTAAACGCCTTGGCGTCTCTTCGACATGCCAAATGGTTTCAGGTTGGCTCTTTGTTGCTATCTTATTGTTATTGTAGTTTTGTGCAAGTATTGTTTGGAATATCTGCCATTTACTGTTTTTGTTTACTATATAAAATGAGGGCTTATAGGATTGTTATTGGGTAAATGAGTTAATTTAGGTAAAGTGTAATATAGCTTCTGCTGTTAATATATTTAATGATGTTTTATAATCATGTAATTTTTTGGGTTTAGTATTCTGAATTTTAAGTGGTCACTTACAATATACAAACATGAGTGAGAAAAACTAAAGTTAGGGTAGATAGTTGCCTGGAATGGGGTTGCCATGAGGCTAGAAAGGCAATTTTAATATTATACTCCTTTTATTTTAAAAATCTGCCTTTCTAAACCACAATCTTTTTACTTCTGATAAGTTCATTTTTATTTTTAGTTGACAAGTGATGAATGACTAATTACTGTTTATTTCAAAGAACCTGTTCATGATTAGTGTGCTTAAAATGAAGAATAGATTTCAACAGGGATATTAGAACCATTTTGTTTGTTTTAGGCCAGGGCAAATGGATTAAAATCATGTGTAATTGTCCTCCGAATTCTGCGTGATTTGTGCAACAGAGTCCCCACATGGGCACCATTAAAAGGATGGGTAAGTATTTAAATATGGCTAAAAAGGGCAGCACCTGTGCTCAGTGAGTAGGGTGCCAGCCCCATACACTAAGGGTGTCAAATTCGAACCCAGTCCCGGCCAAACTGCAACAACAAAAAAATAGCCAGGTGTTAGGGTGGGTGCCTGTTGGCTGAGGCAAGAGAATCACCCTAAGAGCTCGAGGTTGCTGTGAGCTGTGACACCATAGCACTCTACCAAGGGTGACAAAGTGAGATTCTGTCTCTTACACAACAATAATAAAAATACATAAATAAACAAATAAATAAATATGGCTAAAAGCAAATTCAGAAGTTATAGCGCAGGAAATTCTATAGAAATGATGTATTACTGTAAAATGGCTATCTTCTGAGTTATCTATTTTGCAAAAAAAATGTAAGCATGTTTTATACATGTGTGTGTGTGCGCATGTGCACTCGTGCACACCATCACACTAGGCCAGTTCTTTTTATTTTTTGTAGAGACAGTTTTTGTTGGTTTTTTATTTTTGTTTTTGTTTTGAGACAGAGCCTTGCTTTGTTGCCCCGGCTAGAGTGCCATGATCTCAACCTAGCTCACAGCAACCTTAAACTCCTGGTCTCAAGCAATTTTCCTGCCTGGCTCAGGCTCCCAAGTGGACTACAACCACCATGCTTGGCTAAATTTTCTGTTTTTAGTAGAGACAGGGATGTCGCTTTTCCTCAGGTTGGTTTGGACCTCCTGACCTCAAGAGATCCTCCTGCCATGGCCACCCAAAGTGCTAGGATTACAGGTGTGAGACACCATGCATTCTTTTATTCATATAATCTTTCCAACGTATTCATGTTACAGAACTTTAGGATTTTTTTTTTTTTCTGGCAAAAGGGTTTTATACCTTTTACAAGTATCTTCCTGCACTTGATTCTACACTAGTGGTTCACGTCCTGTTCACCTGCTGTCTACAGAAGCCTTCTTGGCTGACTCATTTCTCTTTCAGTGTCTCTTTACATTACGGTGGAAATTATCTGAAAGGCTGATATATGAATCCTGTTCCTTTTGTAATTTTCTCTTCAAATGGAGACACAGATAAATTCATGATAGTAATTAAGGTCAGGCAAACAGTATACTTGATTTAATTGTGGAAATAATTTATAATATATATTATAAAATTGACTTAATTCAGAAGTAATTATGTCTGATCAAATTGAGACTACAATTTAAAAGCATTATGAAACAAGTTAAATAAAGCTATGAAAGGTCATTTATAAGTGAATCTAGCAATTATTACTTTGATCATTTATAAATGAATCTAACAAATTACTTTGATATATTAATAGTATCATGCGTTTTTAGTTTATTGAATATAAAGATTTGGTCTTGTTTATTTTTTAATTTTTTTGAGATAGAGTCTCATTTGGACACCCTTGGTGGAGTGCTGTGGCGTCTTAGCTCACAGCAACCTCAAACTCTTGGGCTTAAGTGATTCTCTTGCCATAGCCTCCCAAGTAGCTGGGACTATAGGTGCCTGCCACAATGCCCAGCTGTTTTTAGAGATGAGCTCTCATTTCTGGCTCAGACTGGTCTCAAACTTGTGAGCTTGGGCAATCTACCTGCCTTGGCCTCCCAAGTACTGGGATTGCAGGTGTGAGCCACTGTGTCTGGCCCTTTGTTTATTTTAATTGTAATACTTGGTAGGCTGACTGAAATGAAGTCTTATATTGGGATATTTGTGGTTTGAGTGCTTTCTAAGTTAGGTGAAAAATAGGTGGGGTGGGTTTGTACATTGGCTAATTATTAGCTATTACTAACTTCTATGAAGGCTTGTAAAGTCTTCGTTAAATGAATTAGATGACTGTAATTTCCTTTTCTTTTTTTTTTGAGACAGAGCCTCAAGCTGTCCCTCTGGGTAGAGTGCCGTGGCATCACAGCTCACAGCAACCTCCAACTCCTGGGCTCAAGAGTCTCTTGTCTCTGCCTCCCAAGTAGCTGGGACCACGGGTGCCTGCCACAATGCCCGGCTATTTTTTTTTTTTTTTGGTTGCAGCCGTCATTGTTGTTTGGCGGGTCCGGGCTGGGGATTCGAACCTGCCACATTAGGTGTATGTGGCTGGCGTCTTAGCCCGTTCAGCTATAGGTGCTGAGCTGACTGTAATTTCTTTAGTGATCTTTTCTAGGTACCTGAAAATAAAGCCTTTGTTACAGAAATATCTTTTGAAAATGTTATCTCAAAAATGCTCAATTTAAAAGTGTCTTTCTGGCTCGGTGCCTATAGCTCAACCGGCTAAGGCGCCAGCCACGTACACCTAAGGTGGCAGGTTCGAATCCCCAGCCCGGACCCACCAAACAACAATGATGGCTGCAACCAAAAAATAGCCGGGCGTTGTGGCGGGCGCCTGTGGTCCCAGCTACT
>CAUYTI010023738.1:0-32115 GCA_963575145.1 Galago senegalensis | reverse complement strand
CCGTGGCATTACAGCTCACAGCAACCTCCAACTCCTGGGCTCAAGCGAGTCTCTTGCCTCTGCCTCCCAAGTAGCTGGGACCACAGGCGCCCGCCACAACGCCCAGCTATTTTTTGGTTGCAGCCGTCATTGTTGTTTGGCAAGTCCAGGCTGGGGATTCGAACCTGCCACCTTAGGTGTACGTGGCTGGCGTCTTAGCCAGTTGAGCTATAGGTGCCAAGCCAAAGTCCTAGCCTTTACGCTTAGGTCTTTGATCCTCATCTCTCTTACATGCTCCTCTGTTCTTTCCACAGTGACCCTGGGGAGCCTGCCCCTGTGTCTTGGTCACTGAGTCCACTATACCACAGTACCACATTCTGTGTGGCTTAAACTATAGACATTCACTTCTCCCAGGTCTGGAAGCTGAAGTCCAAGAGCCAGTGCCAGCAGACCTGGTGTCTGAGGAGGGCTGCCCCTTGGGTTTCTCCCTTTCACTGTGCTCACATGGCCTGTCCTCAGTGCCTGTGCACAGAGAGAGGGCCCTTGGGTCTCCTCCTTTTCTCATAAAAGCACCAGCTCCCACCATGGGGCCACATCCTTGTGACCTCACCCAAACCTAATCATCTCCCAAAGGCCCCACCTGCAAATCTCTTTGATGTTCGGAGATGGTGCTTTGACATATGAATTTTGGTGGGAGGACACAGTCAGTGCATAACACCTTCCAGCCCAGAGCTTCTCAGAATAAAGGCAAGATCCCTTCCCAGCATGGGTCATATAGGGTCACTTATATGGTGATTCTGATTTGAACAGAAAATGAAAGTCATTTCTTGGATGAGAAGGAATAGCAACATACCTTGTGGGGATGTAGCTGCCACAACCCCGTGTGTTCTTGCTGAGATACGCCAAGAAGTGAAAAAATGATACATGGGCAGGGGATGAGCTTCCACGATCAAAAACTAAGTTTCTAGTTACTGACAGCGACTTTGAAACAAAAGCAACATCTATTATCTCTCTTCTACTCATATGTCCATACACATATGTACGTGTACATCGATGTACACATATACACATACACACACATATACACATACACACTTGTGTGCATGTTGGGTGACTACTCATATTAGCTAAGGGTAGGTTGAGCCAGGGCTTGACAAATGACAGCACAGAGCCCATATCTGGCCCTGGCGTCTATGCGTATAAAGCTTTCCTGGAACACAGAGGCACTGCTGCCAACATACAACAGCAGAATCAGATAGTGGTCACAGAGACATATGGACACAAAACTAAAATATTTGCTAGATGGTGCTTTAAAGGGCAAGCTTGCTGGCCTTTGTTGAAACAGTTAGCAGCATTATAAATATGTACAGTAAATATTTCCTGAATATTCATACATGCCAAGCACCGTGTCGGTTGCTACAAAAGTGGTCCACAAGAGCACTGTGCTTCTGTGTTCAGGGACGCATTTGCGAGATGCTCAAGCTGTCACCTTAGACAGCAGGGAGATTCATGGCACCCCACCATTTTTCTTTCCTTTTTTCTCTTCCCTTTTAAACAGCTAGTTCTTGCTTATTTTTTGTAGAATACACAAGCTCTCTAGAGCTGAATAAATACAATTTATTGTGAAATCAGTGGACCTTTCATTGCCTTTCTCATCAAATTTCTTAAACAATGTGTAACTCTAACCTGAGGCACTTTATACAATGATCCTAAGTGAGCATCTGGGGAAAGATGAGTTGGTATGGTTGAATCCTACCCCCGTGGAGTAGGAGTTTTGAATCCTACCCCCGTGACTTTGGGAAGTTCCTAAACTGTTAAGCCTTAAGTTTCTTCATCTGTAAAATGGGATAGTAATGGAAATGCTGTGATGGCTATCTGAGTCAATGCACGGGAGGCTGTTAGGATACTGCCTGGCACTAACCCTATCAGCTAGGGCTAGTGGCTGAACCATCGAATATCAGCACAGATAACTGCGGAAGTCTCAATAATGAGCTAAATGCTGCTCCCGGGGAAGGCAAACCTCCTTCCTGCAAAAGATAAGTCAGGTTTATCAGAGTTTTCCTTTCTAGGAGCACTGTGGGCCCAGGTCCTTCCCCAGCTCTGTCCCTGAAAGGCTGACTAGTCTCCCACCATGTTGAGGAGCAGAAAGCGATGGAGGCTGGACAGCTGCACCTCACAGGCTGCACAGGCTGCCAGAGAAGGAGCTCTGCTCCCGCCAGGCCAGCATGGCCCACTATTCCTGATGGCCATAGGACGACATAGCTGGTAGAACCCCAGGTTTGTGTACACTGGCTCAACCACACCAGCTGGAGAAACAAAGGTTTGCCAAGTAGGGAAAAAATCCTGAGCCCTCAGACTCATTAAACTGCCTTTAAAAAATAAAAGTCCTTCTCCCGTGTCCTGTGATCTCCTCCTTGGCACAGGACACAGCCAGCACTCCCACCACACTAGCTGGTCACACACTACTGACTTCAGCCCCCTTCTCCCCAGAGAGGTCTTCTCCCTACTGCTCCATGAAAACTGCTCCTGTCTTGACTCCAGTGAACTGCATGCCCAAGGAGAAGGATGCCACCTCTCTGTCCTGGGGTGTTTGCCACCCTACAGCTCCTCCTTTTGCAGCCTGACATCCCTGTGCAACCCTGTAACCCTGTGCAGCCCAGGTCTCTGCTCTCCCCACGCAGCTCCTTGGCAGCCCCCTGCTGGACCTCCCTGTATAACCCTGTAACCTGTGCAGCCCTGGTCTCTGCTCCCCCCACTCAGCTCCTCGGCAGCCCCCTGCTGGCTTCTCTCCTTTCTCTTGTCACCCACACCTGGGCTGGCCCAGGGGGGTTCCAGGACCTCTTCTCACATTCCTGGGTCATTATTGTTGTTTCTTAATAAACTTTCATTTTAGAATACATGTGGAATTACCAAAAATCAAATTCACAAATAATACACAGAGTTCTCATATACCATTTACCCAGTTTCTCTCGTTGTTACATTTTATGTGACCATGGCACACTTGTCAAAACAAAGAAACTGCCATGGGCACCATCCTATCAACTAAACTCCGCAGGTCATTAGGATTTCACTAGTGTATCCACGAGCACTCCCTTTCCACCCAGAGTCCAACCCAGGGTATGGCTAGTTGTCACGGCCCCCAGTGTCCCCTAGAAGTCCCTCACCTTCTCCTTAAGATTTACACCATTGGCCCTCCTGACCGGGTAACCTATAGCATGTCCCTCAACTTAATTTTGTCTGATTTTTTTTTTTTTTATGATTTCATGGAGTTGTTTCAAGAAAGAAGAACACAGAGGCAAAGTGCTCTTCTCATCATGTCTATGCAGGGTCACCTCATGCCCCTCTGACATCTCTGGGGATGTCAGCCTTCACCATTCGGTTAAGGTGGCATCTGCAGATTGTTCCACCTCGTTGGTGCTAGTTTTCTCTCTCCTACGGTCTTCTTTGGATGCCAGTCACTCTGCCCACCCTCAGAGGAATGGTGCACAGTTTCTCATTTTTAAAATCAATTATTATCTCTTTCATTTTAGAAGCTCTGTTTGCTGCTTTCATAAGTCTGACTGGTCAATTCTGATTGCGTCTTATTTCCACTTATATGTTCAGTCCCCTATTTTATGTTCCTAAACATTTAAACATCTTCATCTTAAGTTTTTCATATGATAAATCCAACATCAGAAGGGTTTGCATATCTAATTTTACAGTTTTTTGTTTCTACTGATTCTCATGTGTGGTCAGTTTTCTTGTTTGTTTAATATTTTGAAATTATGAGCTCAGATTCCTTAAATCTTCCTCTTTGAGAATTCCTTGAGGCTGATGTTTAAAGTGCATGCCTCTAGAGATGATTTTAGCTTGATTCTGATGGTGTCCTGGGGTCTACCTTAAATTACACTTTTAGCCTGAGGTTTGTAAAGCCATACATGTAGTCTAGACCTAACCACATAGTGCTGCAGGCTAGGAATCCCCAGTGGGAGATTTTCTTACTCACCTACTCTTACTTGCTTATGTTTTTCTCTCCACCTTGGACTAAACCTGTGATAGTCAAGTTATCTGCTTTCCAGTTCCCCTGTGGGGAACCCGAGGTTGCATGGGGGTTACAGCACCTTGCACAGAGCCCATCCAGCTTTTCTCAGAGCCTCTGTTCTTGGCCAGCTGTAGCCCAGGCCAGTGTTGGCAAACCAGAAAGCTCAGCCCATTGATGGGTCAAGAAATAAGTGAGCTGAGACCGAGGTCATTCTAAAATGATGTAGAAATACAGGGTGTCCCAAAAGTCTCCCCTAAAATTGTCATGCAAAGTCTGACAATCAAGTTTATGAGCTTGCCACTGTTCACTTATGCTGGCAGCACTGTACAAACAGCTCAGTGAAGTTTCATAACCTTGGTATATCAGCATCTCACAGCTGTGTTCGTGTTGACGTACAGTGGTGTCTTGTTGAGTGGGGTTCATTACTGTTATTGTGTGTTTGATGTGCTGTCAGAAGAATGCCACAGCTTGAATTAGAGCAATGAACAAACATTAAATTCCTTGTTAAACTTGGCAAAAGCAGATGTGAAATCAGAGATGTGTTAGTCCACATTTATGGGGATAGTGCCAAGAAGAAAATGGCAGTGTACATTTAAATGTTTAATGCTTACACATTTTTCTGAGGGAAAAGAAAGCATCACTGATGAAGAGAGGTCAGAGTGGCCAGCAATGAGGAGAACTGATGAAAATGTTGCAAAAATTCCTTGAATTGTGTGTCAAAATCATCTACTGATTGTGAGAAGAATTGCAGACCAAGCAAGCACTGATAGAGAAACAGGAAAATCTTAACTGAGTGTAAAAATTGTCCTGTAGGAGCTCACAGATGAACAAAAGCAAAGGAGTGTTGTGAAGTTTGCCAAGACCTTGTGGAGAAGCAAGATGATGTTTTGGGCTACGTTATCACTGGTGATGAAACATGGGTGTACCAATACAACCCTGAAATAAAGCATTGAAGTGCACAGCGGAAGCCAGCCCATTCTCTACAATCCAAAAGTTCCATCAGAACAAAGCAAGATTCAAAATGATGTTCCTAAGGTTTTTGACATGAAGAGGTATTGTTCATTAGGAATTTGTACAGTTAGGCAAACAGTTAACCACATCTACTATTACTCTTTACTATTTGGGAGTGCTGAAAAGGCTGCATGAAAAAGTTAGACCCAAATGACTCAGAGCAATACACCAGCTTACTTGGCACTGCCTGTGAGGGAGTGTTTAGCCAATAAATAAATAACCGTACTGCAACCCTTCTCCCTACTCACCTGATATGGCCCCTGGGGACTTTCTTATTTATCAGAAGAAAAAGGAAATATTGGAAAACATTATGATGACATTCAGGACATCAAAAGTAATATCATGACACCTGCAATGGCCATTCCAGAAAAAGAGTTCCAAAATGGCTTTGAAAGGTAGACTAGGCACTGGTCCCAGCTTCCCCCAGGGAGTACTTCAAAGGTGACCATACTGGATATTTAGCAATGAGGTATGGAGAACTTTATGTAGGATGAGTTCCTGGATTAAATTATCAGACCCATGCACAGAGAAAAGGGAAAATTGTAATTAAATGTACCTTGATTTACAAAATATTCATTACAGAGTTTTACCAAGAGGTGGCCAACATGCATAGAATGTTTTGTAAAAAATGTGTAAAATTTTGCAGCATACAGTCCTGGCTCTCTGTCCCTGGTTTTGTTCATTTAGTGTAATATTTTCAAGGTTCCTCCACGTTGCAGCATGTGTCAGTGCTTCATTTTTCAATGTTTGGTATAATATTCCATTACATGGATCTGCTATATTTTATTTATTCATTCATCAAATCATAGACATTTGAATTGTTTTTACTTTTTGACTACTACGAGTAACACTGCTAAGAACATTTGTATACAAATTAGTAAGGTGTATGTCTGTGGACATATGTTTTTATTTCTCTTGGGTGTGTATCTTAGAGTGATAATGCTGGATTACATGGTAACTCTGTTTGTGGAATTGCAAGGCTGTTTTCCAAAGCAGCTGTCCCATTTTACACTCCCACCACAGAGCGTGAATGTTTCAATTTCTCCACATCCTCATCACACCTGTTAATTCTTTGTCCTTTTGATTACAGCCGTCCTAGTGGGTGTGACGGGGTATCTCATTTTCCTTTTGATTTTCATTTCTCTAATGACTAATGGTATCAAGCATTTTTTAATGTGCTTATTGGCCATTTATGTATCTTCTACATAGAATTTCCTACTCAGACCATTTGCCCATCTTTAAAAATTAGGTTATAAATGTATTTGTCTTTTATTATTGAACTGTAATTGTTTTTATATATTCTGGACATAAGTCCCTTATAGACATATAATTCAGAAACATTTTCTGTCATTCTATGTTTCTTTCCTCTTTATTGATGGTGTTCTTTGACCACAATTGTTCTTTATTTTGATGATATCAAGTTTTTCTATTTTTTATCATTTTTTTGTTCTATTCAAGAAACCTCTGCTAATCAAGATTGTCAAGGGGTCTCACAGTTTGACTCTCACGTGCAGGTCTGTGAAGCATTTTGAGTTCACTGTGGAGTGTGAGATGCAGTGGAGG
Source organism: Galago senegalensis (assembly GCA_963575145.1). Taxonomy (NCBI): domain Eukaryota; kingdom Metazoa; phylum Chordata; class Mammalia; order Primates; family Galagidae; genus Galago; species Galago senegalensis. Next base: position 25,541 of record CAUYTI010023738.1, on the reverse strand, counting down.
TCCTGCTTTGCTCTCTTCTATGGGAATGATATTCTTTGCATTTGGCCTATTTGGATTTTAATGAGATTCTTGAGCTTATCAATTGACGTTTTCACTAAATCTAGGATGTTTTTGGCCATTATATCACTATGTTTTTAAAACTACATTCTTCTTCATCTTTTTAAGAGATTCCAGTGACACATAACACATAATCTTAACCTTTCCATATTGTCCATCAGGTCCCTGGAGCTCTGTTCATTTTATTTTTGATTTCTTGACTCTCTATTCTTCAGATTGGATCTTTTCTCTCTCTCTTTGGATCTTTTCTATCTCTTACAATCAAATTGCTAAAAACCGAATTTTTATGAATTCAAATTTCTTAACAGAAACCTTGGAAGCTGCCTGTGAGGGAGTGTTTAGCCAATAAATTTCTTTCTTTCTTTCTTTTTTTTTTTTTTTTTTGGCAGTTTTTGGCCAGGGCTGGGTTTGAACTCATCACCTCTGGCACATGAGGCCAGCGCCAAGCCACAGGTGCTGCCCCCCATGGAAGCATTTTCAAAGGACTGAAAGCCTAAAACTACTAGAGTTCTGTATGCAGTAAAATTGTCCTTCAGGAATGAAGGCAGAATGTAGATGAACTACCACTGAGAATTTATCACTGGAAGATCCACTCTAAGACGAATGCTCAAGGAAGTTCTTCAGGAAAAAGGAAGTGACACTGGGGGAAAGTCACAACTTCAGGAAAGAAGGACAGAAATAGGGGAAATCTGGGTAAACACGGCAGACTGTATTTCTCTTTGTAGGTTTAAAAATACGCATTCCATCAGCTGAATCAACCCAGTATTTCTTTTTTAATTTCAGATATTGCATTTAGCAGTCTTAAAATTCACATTGGGCTCTGTTCTTATAATTTCTATTTTTCCACTGAAAATTCCTATACTTCCGTCTGTTTCAAAAATATTCTCCCTTGCCTCCTGGATCACTGCTGTCATATCTGCATTCGAGTCTGCCTGACAATTCCAGCACGGAAGGCATGTCGGATCCTAACCCCTGTTCATCACATTTTCCCTTGAGAATTGCTCACATTTTCTGAAAATTTTAAATATTATGTTGTGTGACTTGGGTCATTTTAAAATTCTCTAAAGAATGTTGACTTTCTGTTTGTTTTAGTAAGCAGTCAGCCCGCTTGGGTTTAAACCCCAAGTTCTGTCTTACCTCTGTAGGTGGCAGTTCCAGTGCAGGCTCAGTGTCACAGCTGTCTAGTGCCCCTGTGTAGTGGCTTTTATGGTGCTCTGGCTCTCAACACTCTTGTTCAGATTACCTGGATGGATTCTGCACAGTTTCAGTGCTGGGTACTTCATGGATGGATAAGAGATCCCTCCTGTAACCTCCACTCTCAGTGAACCCCCATAGTGTACACCCCCAGGGCACCCTTGTCTTGATTCCTCTGGTCATAAAGAAAGGCTCTCTCAGAGCTCTAACTTGTGGCAATTTAGGGCGCTGTGCCTGCCCTCAGGACAGAGTGGAGAGAAAGCAAGACAGACACAGAGCTCAGATACTCCACATGCTCTTAGTGAAATCTCCTTTTCTTGGTCCTTCTTTGTTCTCCGGGACTCAGGTGCCAGCTCTGTGCTAGTGTATTATGTGATTGAAACTAGCCTTGGGATAGGACCAGGAGAAAGCCCTGTGAGTCCAGCTTCTCTCAAAGGCCTTGCTGACTGCTCTAGCTTCCACGGCAGTTTCCTTTCTGACCTGTCCTCAACCCAAAGCTGAAAGTTTTAAAAAGGGGAAAACCGCAGGAAGCTCCCAGCAACATATCAGTCATTCTGCATGTTGGAAACTGACTCTTCTCCCTAGTCTGTCAATTATTATTTATTTTTCAGAGTCCTCAGTGCTCTGTCCAATGTATGTGTTTATAACCACTGTGAAAAACAAGCTACAAAATGAAGCTTTCTTCATTTTGGCCAGAAATGGACTTACTTGAAGGCATTTTTAAGAACACGTAATCTTATGAATTCCTGGCCTGTTTGTTGGCTGGCCCCCATCCTCATCTCTGGAATACTTGCATCCATGCAGGATTTCTGTTCTTAATTCATTGCTACAGTCCTAGAACTTAGAAAATGACCTGGTATGTAATAAGGTCTCAAGAAGTATTTATACTTAACAAATCCTTGCACATAATGTTCTTTTCTGCATTTCAGATTTCAGTTAAGATAATTTTCTCAGGACTTGTGTGGGGATACAGAGCAATGGGAAAGGGATTTTACGTTGGCATGATGGAGTAATTTCAAACTAGACACAGTGGTGGCACAACATGGTGAATGAACTAAATGCCACTGAATTGTTCGCTTTGATACAGTTAACTTTATGTCATGCAAATTTCACCTCAATAAATTATTTTTCAATGGGCAGCACCTGTGGCTCAGTGAGCAGGGCGCCAGCCTCATATACCAAGGGTGGCAGGTTCGAACCCGGCCCTGGCAAAACTGCAACAAAAAACAGCTGGGTGTTGTGGTAGGCACCTGTAGTCCCAGCTACTCAGGAAGCTGAGGCAAGAGAATCATCTAAGCCCAGGAGTTGGAGGTTACTGTGAGCTGTGACGCTACAGCACTCTACTGAGGGTGATAAAGTAAGACTCTGTCTCTAAATAAATAAATAAATTATTTTTTAAAGGAATAAAGAGAGATGGGGCTGGAGGAATAGAAAAAAGGAAAAAAAGGAGGGAAAGAGGGAAGGAGGGGGAGACAAAGGGACACAGCACAGCACAGCAGAGATCTTGGAGGGTTTTGAGCAAAGAGCCTTGTAAGGAAGGCCCTGGGGTAAGAGAGGAAAGTAGGGAGGTACTGGCGACAGACCCAGGCACTAGTACTTACATGGCCCTGCACCCCCAGCCGACCTGCTATGCTGCCTTCTGGCTACGGGGCTGTCTGCTATGATTTCGAGCATATCCCTTAACTACAGCCACACCATTAGGATGAGCTCCAGCCTCCACTGCCCACCGACCATAAAAAAAAAAAAAAAAAAGGTAATTTTCTCAAAGTTGAATTACACACAAAAGGTGCAGACACCAACCAAATGGAATGATTATCTTTCAGGTTGTATTCTTATTGCCAAATTCTTTTCGAGTATGTTCCACTGCACACTAATAAGTTAGAGTGCCTGTCTCATCACAGTAGAATGAATTTTTTTTAACATTTTCTAATGTAGGTGAAGATGTTATTTCATTGGTATTTTTATCTATACAGCATGGCTATAAAGTTTGTGTGCGATTTAAAATCATGTGCAGTTTAAAATTGAACACAAACTTTATGGTCACCCTGTATGTAATATTTTTAACTGAAACATCCCTAAATCTTCTAAGGAAATTTTTATTGCAAAGACTAGGCCATTCTGTCTCTGTGCTCTGGGCCCTCTGACTTTGAAGCTCTTGCTCAAATCTGCTTAAAATGCCAGATCAATAAGGGGGAAACACGATACGGAAAAGCATTTATGAGTTGGAGGTGGGGAAATTCCCAGGCCATTTTTTAAATTAAAGGCTTTAACCAAGGAAGTGATCCAACTCCTAGAGTTCCAAAGCTTTGTGGGAAATTGTCAAGACCCAGGCTCAGCTCAGTGGCACAGGAGCCCCCATGCTGGGCAATCTCAAAGGTGACATTGTCAATGTACTGGCTTTACCTCATGATAATTGCAGAACAACTCCTCCCGATGCCCTGCTCCCAGTAACCCCAGGGAAGTCTAGGGAAAAAACTGTCTTGGGAGGAACAGAGCAGAGAAAGCAAGAGAAAATATGAAAGAAGAGACAGTCCTGAGAAGTTCTGGCCCCAGCACACACTGCCACCTGGGACAGCAGGACCTCAGGTGTTGGCTCTCACTCTGCCTCACTCTGCATCATTCAGGCTGTTTCATTACTCTGGGCTCCAGGGTTGGCTGGTTGGGGAAACTGGACCCTGTGGCCTGGTCCCTAAGCTTGTGCCTTGTGAGGACTGAGAGGCATCCACAAGTCAGGAGGGCACTCTCGTGTGCATCTGGGATGTGATGAAGGGGAAGGGTGTTAGAAGTTGGGTGTTCCAAGGAGTCTTGATCAAATATGGAATTTTACCCATATTCACATAAGAATCAATTAACTCCAATACTTAAATCTGACTTCAATGATTCTCCTATATTCTTACCTCCACCAGGAGCAGCCCTTGCTCAGTCACTAGTGCCCGTGTAGCAAAGACTTGTCCTCCCCACTGGACAGAATCAAGATCAAGGGCACTGTTTACTCTCTGTAGCCCCTAGCTAATCCTTGGCTGATGAGCAGTAGTTGTTGCTTCTGTCTTAATACTCTCACTCAGCAAAACTGTGCTGAGCACCTACTTGTAAGGGGCACGGCATGGGCACTGTACTGGCAATGACCAAGTCATCAGATGAGTAAGATGTGAGAGTTATGTTCAAATGGCAGAGACAGTTAATAGACATAACTGAAATATATAGTATGTCAAGAATTAAAACCATGGAGAAAAACGGAACAAAGAAGGACTATAATAGGCATGATATGGCTTGTAAAAGACAATTTTCTAGTTTCCAGAATTTGTAAAGCAGCTGTCATCACTTTGGTAGCTTAAAATTGGCCATCACTACTGACATCGTGGAAATCAGTGAGCACTACAAACTGGTGTGCCCTATCTCCGGACCCCAAACCAGATGTCAATCATTATCAAGAACATCTGGTAGCAGGGCTGTGGTAAAGAAGAAACAGCACCTGTTTTAGATAAGAGGCTAAACAAAGCATCCTCCCTTTGTTTAGCCTCTTATCTAAAGAGTTGATGTTGCAGTTTGGGTCTCAAAGCCTAGCAACCTCCTTCTTTATTGGGGGAGGTTGGTCTTTGTTCTTGCAAAGCCCTCAACTGATTGGACAAGGCCGACCCACATCATGGAGGGAGATCTGCTTTAATCTAAGTCTACTGATTTAAATGTTAATCACATCTAAAAAGTGCCTTCACAGAAACATCTAGAATAATGTCTGACCCAATATAATAAAAGTAGAACACTCCAAGGAGCATGTGAGTCAAAACTAAAGTAAGCCGAGGCACCTGGCTATGCAGCTCCCAGAAGGAAGAGTGCCTTGGCCAACAGAATAGAACGGGCAAATGCCATGAGGCTGGGTTGAGTGGAAAGGGGTCAGCAGTGGGAAATAACACTGGGAAGTCACAAAGGCCAGGTCACATGATCTTACAGGTCACCGTAAAGGTGTCAACTTTCACTGTAAGGAAGGCACAGGGCTGACCAGAGCAGGGACATGACTTGATTTACATCTCAATAAACTCATTCTGATTTGTTGAGAATACACTTGAGTGGGCAGGGATGGAAGCAGGGGGCCCAGGAGGAAGGTACTACAGGGGTGAAGGGCAGCAGTGGGTGGAATGGCTTGGTGGGAACAGAAGTGGTGAGAAGCAGGCAGCTATTTCAGACATTTTTATAACACAACCTATAGGATCGGCTGAGAGATCAGCTGACTCCAGATTCTCTTCACCAACTGGAAGGACTGAATTACCTTCTGATGGGATGGGGAGGACTATGAGAGGGAAAGGTTAGGAGTTAAGTTGGGGTGCAGAGTTGGTCAGCAGCACAGGGGCAGATGCATTACCCTTGACCCATCTATCAGTTGCCATGTAGGTGGATGCCCCCAGTGTGAGACAGACCTGGGTGACACACACGCTGCCCTCCCTCCCACATACTCCACAAGCCCCCACCTCCAATAGCAGCCTGCAAACTTGGAACTCCTCTGTATGTTTGCAAAACCATAACGACAAGTCTCTCAGTGTGGCTCCCACACAGCTCTGGTCAGCCTTCTGTTTCTGTCCCTAAATCCCTTTGCTATGCCTTGAGTGCCCCAGGCTGCTGGGCTGAGACCATAGTTCACTGGGGCTGACTTTGTGAAAACCATCCTTCAGCTGCTGAGTTCTGATTTGGTACCAGCCTGGGGAGGCATGGGAGGACAGGCATGTGGGCGAGGAGTTCTGCCTGCTGCTGCTGCCATGACTCGAGGGCGCTGGGATGATTGGCCAGAGTCAGCTGACCAAAGTCAAAGGTCCCAAAGGAAGAAAGAGGGGCTGGGAGCAGAATGTTCTTGTCCACGTTGAGACAATGTGAGAAGGCCACAACCATCTTGCATGGAATCAGTCACCAGCCTGCACCCTCACATGGGGGTGCATGTCCTCAGCAGTGCCCATCTCTCCTACGCCAGGTTCCAAGCTTGGGAGAGAGGGAGTGATTAACATGCTGCTGAAGTCTGGATTTTATACCTTCATGCTGTGTCTCAATTAATCAAAGATTTGCCATAAAATTTAGCCAGCAGTGCTTCATACCATGGCAAGTCACAAAATATGAGCTGATTAATTCCCTTCTAATTTGTATGATAATTAAAATTCTAACTTTTAATTCCATCCATTGTCCTCCCACACGAGTCTGATTGGCTTTCCCAATGCACACAGTGACTGTCCTCCCCACAGGGTGGCTTTGTTGCCTTTAGAGTACAGCGTTCCCCTGTCATCCATCAAGGCCCAGAGATAAATGTGTGCCTCTCGCTCAGCCTGTGCTGACATGAGCCTGTGCTCATAAATCAAACACTGAAAGTCACTGGGTATTTTATCAGGATGTCAGTCAGCTCTGTAAATGTCCCTTCCTCTTAATGAACAATTAACTTGCTAAACGCAATGAGGCCCCAAATACATCTGAGCCACGCAGGCCCTGGTTGAACATGTCCCAGGTGAACCAGGAGGTGGCTTGCACATCAGTATGCACCAAGGAAGTAGTCCAAGTGCAGTCTGCCATGTTGGCAATGAGCTTCTAAGGACAAAGAGGTCTGTGCAGACCACACCTCAGAGTACAGGAAGCAAAAGAGAAGAGGAATTAATAGGAATCAGCTTTCCTATTACAGGGCTTACTTTTACTCCAGAATTACATAATAAATTTATAAATGATACATTCTAATGAGAGAGATTTTATTATACTCACTTTGCATTTGAAGATACTGAGGCACAGAGTGATTAAGTGAAGACTGCATAAATCATAAGTGATAAGCTGTGAATTCAACTCTGTACGGCATTAAAGGTCTTAAGCTAGGGGATAGCCCACCATGCATAAAAGAAGTCCTTAATTTATAGGGCAACCACTGTGTTCCCGGGACAGCTTGGGGGCTTCATATGTGTTTTTCTAATTTTTACCATAATTCTCAGAACCTCTTCACTTCATAGCCAAGCCACCAGTAAGTCATCAAACTTTAGCTTATAAATGGATTTTATTTACATCTAGGGCATGCTTTAAGACCGGCCAGTTCTGTGGAACGTGTTAAGAAGTTGTCCTTACTACAGGATTTGTTAGGGCCTTTATTCTGCTGGTGGATGCTGTAAAGAATCATCGTGAGCCATCACACAGCTTACCAAGGTCACTGGACAGCAGTGTCCTGGAGGACACATGTGGAGTCTTATCTCTCCAGCTGAACCCCCCCAGCTGCCCCCACTATGGCTAAGCTACACCTTCATTTTCCTGGGAGGCCACTGCAGCCAGCCAGGTGACCTCTCCTCCTCCAGGAAGCCATATTTGCCAGGGCTAGTTACGGCTGGGTTCCCACCCAAGCTGTGGCATTTAGCAACTGTGTGACTTTTAGCAAGTTACTTAACTTCAACATGCCTTGATTTCCTCATATTGAGAGTTTTCTATACATAGAGCCATGAGCTAAGTGCTCTGCTTTTACTATCTCCTTTAATTTTCTCAACAATCTTGTGGAAATTACTGTCATCATCATCATTATTATCAGCAGCAATATTTTGGGATTCCAAAAACAAAACAAAAGTCATAGAGGTGAAATAATTTGTGACACAGTTGATGTGTGTTAGAGAGAGCTACTACCTACCTTACAGAGCTTTAAGAGAGATCAGTGACTTGCTAATAGAAATCTCTAAACTTATCAATACACAGAAAACACATAACAACACTTTCTTGTTAACTAAGAATGTTATTAGGAATATCAAGTATGACTTTTATTTCTGCCCAACAGGATGTAAGGACTACCAGGGATCTTATTTACCTGTCCACTTATTTTTTTTTTTTTTTTTTTTTTCTGAGACGGTCTCGCTCTGTCACCCAGACTAGAGTGCAGAGGGATCAGCCTCTCTCACAGCAACCTCAAACTCCGGGCGTCAAGTGATTCTCCTGCCTCAGTCTCCTGAGTAGCTGTGGCTACAGGTACCTGGGTAATTTTTCCATCTTAAGTAGAGACAGGGTCTCACTCTTCCTCAAGCTGGCCTTGAACTCCTAAGATCAGGGATCCTCCTGCCTCAGCCTTCCAGAGGGCTAGGATTATAGGAATGACCCACCACATCCAGACCCTACTACTCCTTACCTGAAGCAACAAGAAGACAAAATATATAAAATCTCTGTTTTTAAAACACTGGGCATCAAACAATTAAGAACAGTCATCCCTTAGAGATGGGGACAAACTAGGTGAACACTGTGAATACTCAGCCCACTGTCTGAGAGTTATCAGGCTGGGACACAGAAAGAAACCCAGACAAACCTTCATGGGCTCCCCAGATTGACAAGGTAGAGAACAAAGCTGCTAGACTTAGCATTCATAGAGAGAGGCTGCTTTAAATGTTCATAACAGCTAAAAAGCAATAATCAGCACTTGCATGTAAAAAATTACTTCCAAGAAAGGAAAAAATATCTGAAAGAATCATAGGAGAGAGCCCGGTGCTCACACAGGTGTGGTGATAGTGTCTATTCCTACAGCTTTAATAGGAAAATTCATAATTTATGGCTCATTGGGTAAGCTACTCAGGAAGAGTAGCCTTACTACTCTTTTTCACTGCCTTAGTGGTGAAAAATTATATTTAATAGATGGAGCATTGCTCCTGACACACCTAAGAAGTTATAGAATTAAAACCTGAAATGAACAAACTATTTCCAAGAACTTAACTTCATCCCAAAATAAAGATCAAGAATATTTCTGAGAACAGAAAAAAATAATATTCACACTGTCATCTGCACCAAGATTTACAGGCATACAAAGAAGGAGGAAGATCAAGAGAACTGAGCCAGAACTGACACAAATGTTAGAATTTTCAGTCAAGGACATTCATATACTTATTATAATTCTATTTTATGCATTTAAAATCATTAAGTAGTGATATGGAAGATACAAAAAGAATCAAAACAAACTTTAGAGGTGAAAAAGTAGTGTAACTGAGGAGAAAAAATATATTAAATGTATTTAATATATTAAATAAAAATATAGTAAATATTTTGTATGTTTAAGGAAAATATATAAAGTATATTAATTTCCCAAATTGGGAATAATGGGTGATTAAATAGAGCAGAAAAAAACCTTGCTGAACTTAAAGACACAGTAATAGAAACTATTCAAAATGAAACACAGAGAAAACAAACACAGAAAAGAGCTTTTGTGAGTTGTGAGACTTTAAACAGATGACAATGCATTTAATTCATTTAATTTGAGTCTCTGAAGAAAAAGGGAAAGAGAAAAAATGTTTGAAATAATAGTGGGTGAAAAGCTTACAAATTCATTTAAAAGTATAAACACAAAGATCTAAGAAACTCAATAAACTCCAAGAATAAGAAACATGAAAAAAAGAAGAAAGGAACTACACCCAGGCTCACCAAATCACATTGTTCAAATCCTTTGTGTATATGTGTATTATACATACATGAATATTTTTAGAAAAGACATATTATGAATAAAGGAACAAATATAAGGACAGTGGTTGATTTCTCATCAGGAACAATTGAAGGAAAAAGACAGTGAAATGTCTTTAAAGTAGTGAAAAAGAACCCCCAAACCATCCATATACTATTCTATATACTTCAAAAATATTCAAAAAAAGAGAAAATTAAAATTCAAAGAATTTATCACAAGGAGATCCACACCACAAGAAGTATTAAAGGAAGTCCTTTACTCAGAAGGAAAATGAGTGATACTAGATGAAGATATGATAACAAATGAAGATATGAATCTAAAAAAAATTATGTACAATAGAACTGCTAACTGCATAGGGAAAATGACTTTTTTTTTTAATTTAAATCTCTTAAAGTTCATTTCTGCATAAATAAAAATAACAATTTATTTTGGATTTGTAACACACATATAAGGAAAGTGTATGAATTATAGCCTAAAGACAGAAATGAAAGCAATGGAAATATATTACTATCAATTTTTATATTTATATTATACATGAAGTATGTAGTATTTAAAGTAGACTATCATGGCCAGGCCCAGTGGCCTACACCTCTAATCCTAGCACTCTAGGAGACTGAGGTGGGTAGATTGCTTGAGCTCTGGAGTTCGAAACATGAGCAAGAGTAAGAGCCCATCCCTAAAAATATCCAGGTGTGTGTGGCAGGCTCTTTTAGTCCCAGCTACTTGGGAGGCTGAGGCAAGAGGATCATTTGAACCCAGGAGTCTGAGGTTGCTGTGAACTATGATGACACAGCATTTTACCAAGGGTGACAAAGTGAGACTCTGTCTCAAGAAAAAAAAAATAGACTATTAGAAGTTAAAGACATATATATATAGTTTGTTTTTGAGACAGAGTCTTACTGTCACCCTGGTAAAGTGACGTGGCGTCATCATAGCTCACAGAAACCTCAAACACTTAATGCTTGAGCAATCCTATTGCTTCAGCCTCCCACATAGTTGCAACTACAGGTATGTACCACTATACCTGGCTAGTTTTTCTATATTTTTTAGTAGAGATGGGATCTTATTATTAATCTATTAGATTTACTATTGTCATACAATATTATTAAAAACTATTATTTCTTTTTACCACATATTATTATATACTATCATAATATTATACTATTGTGTTTATTTATTATACCATTTTGATAGATAATGTGAAGATAGGTATGTGAAAGTAGACTTCATTGAGTTACAAGTGTATAAAATAAACTATAAAACAATTATAATAATAAAACAAAGAGTTATAGTTAATATCAATATCAGCAAAGAAAATAAAATGGAATCATAAGCCATATTTAAATAATAAAAATAAGCAAAAAAAGAAAAAGAAACATATGAGATAAATATAATTCAAATAGCAAGATGATAGACAAACTTAACTATATAAGCAATCACAATAAATATAAATTATTCGAATACACCAAGTTAAACATGGAACTTATCAGACTGGATTAAAAAGTCAAATACCAGACTACAATAAACACACTTTAAATATAGAGAAACAAATAGGCTAAAAGTAAAGGCAAAACAACAACAAAAAACTTGAGTAGTTATTTTAGTATCATGCAGAGTAGATTCCATAGCAAAGTATATTGATAAAATACTTATACTGTATTGATAAAATACAATATACTTAGCAAAGTATATTGATAAAATATATCTCTTTATAGAGATAAAAAGATAAACTTACAGTGATAAAATAATCAATTAACTGAGATATAAAATGATCCTAAACAATTATATACGTAAAAATACAGTTTCAAAATACATGAAGTAAAAAATTGCTAGCTACAAGGAGAAATAGAAACACTCCTAGTTAAAGATTTCAATTCTCTTGTCTAAGAGAATGATAAAACAAACAGGTAATGAGTAAATATACAGCATACTTAAATAACTTTATCAAGCAACTTGACCTAATTGACATGACATCCAACCCAATCATGATACACATTCTTTACAAGTACACTTGGATAAATATCTGAAGACACAATATCCTGGGTGATAAAGAATTCTTAATAATCTTAAAAGGATACAAGTCATATAAAATATGTTCTCTGACTACAGTGGAATTAAATTTGACAACAAAACAACAAGCTATTTAGAAAATCCTAAATATTTTCAAACTTACCAGCAAATTTCTCAGTAGCACATGGGTTAGAGAAGAAGTCAAATAGAAAATTAGATAGTATTTTGGCATAAATGTAATTAAAAATACAATATGAAAGTGTGGGATGTCACTACAGTAATACTTAACAAGAAATTTATAGTGTTAAATGTCTATTTCAGAAAACAAAAAAGGTCTCAAATCAATGACTTCACTGTTCACTTCAGAAACTCAAAAAAAAAACAGAAAATAACACACAAAGTATGCAGAAAAAATAAAACATTAAGTAGACAAAATCAATACAATAAGGGAATACAAAAAAAGTAGAGAAAAATTAATAAAACTAGAAGTTGGTTCATTGAGACCAGCGCAGTTGACAAGACTATTTCCAGACTGAGTAGAAGAAAAAAAGAGTAAAGACACCAATTACTAATACCAGGAATGGAAAAGATATCAACACTACAGTTTCTATAAATATTATAAGAATAGGGAGAAGAGGCAACATGGACAACTGAAGCCAACTTTCAGCAGAAGCTCCCATCCAGAGGGAGAAATAATGGCCAGACCAACCTAATAAAGTGGAAGACTGGGAGCTGAGCTGAGAGAGAGGATTAATAGGTTTGCATCACCCCTGCTGAGGCAAGCTGGGACTCCAAGGGAATAAATTTCAGGTACAAAACCCATCCCAAAGAGGATGGGAATCCTTCCCCTCCTACCGCTCCCCTGTGAGAACAGCTTGAGGCAGTAGTGAACAGAGGACCTTTTGTTTCACCAAAGGGGAGAGAATGACTGAGGGCCAGAACTCCCTCCACAGGGAGATACCACTGCAAGCCCAGGCAGTCTCTTGCCTGGGCCAAAAGTTGAACTAATATTCTCCCTACCTTCCTGAACTCCCAATCCACCATTCCCCCCTCTCCTAGCAGTTTGGAAGACTACTCCCTGAAGAATCTGGAGTATCTGGCAGATCTTTGCTAGGGCAGGGCATCTTATGGCCTGTGGGGCAGTTGCACTGAAATCTTTAATAGAAACTTTAATAGAGACGAGTCACAGAGGACAGAGACTTGCCTGGTGTTGGAAAGAGCATAGCACAGGACCTGCACCACAACCACCTGGGATTGCTACAGCACCCACTGGCACCCTGCCCACTTCTGACACCTGCAGAGCACCACCCTGCCACTCCCCACCCAGCTCCTGTGACCCTTGGCCAGTAGTAGGTGTCTCCACCCTCTGGTTCCCCACAGCTCTGCCCACCAGCTCCCCACCAGGCTCCTGTGAACCATGACTGACAGCAGATGACAACACCCTCTGGCTCCCCACCTAGCACCTGTGACCCACACAGCCAGTGGCAATGCCCTCCAGCTCCCTGCCAGCTCCTGTGACTTGTGTACACAGCAGTACCCCAGACCAAGGCACCACCCCTGAAAGTGGCATCACCACCCCTGACAGTGGGGGTGGCTCCATAGTCCCTCTCACTGGGGTCAAACTTGGAAGAGACCCCTCCCCAATTCTGTGGAACATGGAGGGAATCTGACCTGACCTACAGGGGTTCCAGAGGTGGAGTCCAGCCAAGGCAGAGGCATGGTCTGAGGGAGAGAACCACACTCCTCCACAGTAACCCCCAGCTGGGTGCAGACACAAGTAGAACACTCCCCACTCTCCAATGATCACTGGAGGGAACCAGGCCTAAACTCCCATCTGCACGTCCCACTGTGAGATGGCCTGGCTGGGGAGGCATTGGCTCCTCTTTGACTTAGGTGCAAATCCCTGGTGTACTTGAATAATAGAGAGAGCTGGGCTGCAGCCCTTCAGGGCAACCAGTGACTGGGAGTGACAGTGATGCAAAGTGGAAAAAGAAGCACCAACCCCCCTGGAATAATTCTTTTGCTGGGTGGGCCTTTCTGATTCCACAGGCCACCGGAGCAAGTCACATTTGAGCTGTCAGTGGACCCGTGCTGTCCAGTTGCTGAAGACCTTTTGAATTCTCCCACTTGATCTGTGTTTGCGCTGACTGAAACAATTGGTTTGGAACCCTTGATCTGGGCCAATCACCTGGGGACTCTCCAAGGTTATACCCTGACTGTGTTTTAGAGGAAGAGTCTTATTCACCTCTCCCAGTTATTGCCAGTGGGGGGCAGAGTGTCTTAATTGCTTGTATTCCTCCACAGCTGAAATTTCAACCCAAAGTCACTGATCCACTAGGATTGGTCAGAGTTTAGCTAAATACAGGACAGACCCACCTATCCCCATCATATCAAGTGGGTCCCCAGAGTCTCAGGCTGTACTACTGAATGGGACCTTGGTAAAGCCATGGGGGAAAAGCCACAGTCACCAGTTCTAGCAATCTGATAAAGGGCTGATTAATTACATCTCCAAGAACCCTCAATTTAATTCCACCCTACCAGACTCTCTAAACAAATAATGAAAAATAACCATGGGATGGAATCAGCAGAAAAACTTGGGCAACATGAATAACCAGAGTAGATCAACTCCCCCAAGGTACGACAAAGGAGATGCAAAAGAAGATCCTATTTATAAACAAATGGCAGAGATGTCAGAAATTGAGTTCAGAATTTGGACAGCAAATAAGATTAATAGAATTGAAGTAAAATTGGAATTAGAGGTTCAAGGAATAATTCAAAAGATGGCTCAAGAATTCAATGAATTCAAAGATAAAATCACCAAAGATTTTGACAAATTGAGGCAAGAATTTGCACCCATCAAAGACCTGAGAAATACAGTAAATTCCCTCAGTAATAGGATGGAGCAGGCAGAAGAAAGGAACTTGGACATTGAAAACAAAGTTTTTGAACACTCCCAAATGCTCAAATACAAAGAGAAATGGAGAGCAACGATGGATCATTCCCTGAGAGAGTTGTGGGACCACTCCAAAAAAGCAGACATTCGCCTTATTGGAATTCCTGAAGGTGATGAGAATGATCTGAAAGGCACAGATGCTATACTCCAAGAGATTTTAGAGGAAAACTTTCTAAACATGGCAAGAGATACTGAAATTCAGATAGCAGACAGTTTCAATTGATCCAGCATGACTCAATCCAAATAAAGCATCCCCTAGACACATTAACTTTGCCAAAGTTAATATGAAAGAGAAAATCCTGCAAGCAGCCAGACATAAGAAAATCATAACCTACAAGGGGAAGAATATTAAAATGACTGCAGAGCTTTCTGCTGAAAATTTTCAAGCCAGAGGAGGATGGTCATCAACCTTCAATCTCCTAAAACAAAACAACTTTCAGCCCAGGATCCTGTATACAGCTAAGCTGAGTTTCATTTATGATGGAGAAGTCAAATACTTTAATGATATTCACACATTGAAGAAATTTGCCATAACTAAACAAGCTCTTCAAGATATTCTCAGACTCATCCTCCTTAATGACCACCACAATGCTCTACCACCAAAGTAAACTCACTCAGAAATTATTGATCAAAACCCAACTTCCACAGTGACAAAAGGATTAAAAACATCCACTGGTCTTTTGAAAAACTTGCCACCCAAAATACTACCAGGCTTATCACACTCTCAATTAATGTGAGTGGCTTAAATTGTCCACAGGTTGGCTGACTGGATACAAAAACTCAGGCCAGATATCTGCTGCATACAAGAATTTCATCATATCTTAAAGGACAAATATAGATTCATGGTGAAGGGATGGACATCTATAATCCAGGCAAACAGAAAACAGAAAAAAGCAGGGGTTGCAATTTTATTTTCAGATACATTAGGCTTTAAACCAACAAAAGGAAGAAAAGACAAGATGGTCACTTCATATTTGTTAAGGGAAACATTCAACATGATGAGATATCATTATTAACATTTATGCATCCAGCCAAAATGTTCCTCAATTTATAAGCAAGACCCTAACAGACATGAAAAATTTGCTATCTTCCAGCACCATAATAGTCGGAGATTTTAACACCCCTTTGGCAGTGTTGGATAGATCCTCCAAGAGGAAACTAAGCCAAGAAATTCTGGACTTAAACTTCACTGTACAACAATTGAATTTAAGAGACATCTATAGAACATTTCATCCTAACAAATTTGAATACACATTCTTCTCATCAGCCCATAGAACATCTTCCAAAATTGATCACATCATAGGTCACAAGGCTAACCTCAGAAAATTTAAAAGAATAGAAATTATTCCGTGTATTTTCTCAGATCATCATGGAATAAAAGTTGAACTCACCAATAACAGGAATCTGCATACTCATACAAAAACATGGAAACTAAATAACCTTATGCGGAATGATAGCTGAGTCAAAAATGAGATTAAGAAGGAAGTTACCAAGTTTTGGGGACACAATGATAATGAAGATGTGAATTATCAGAAACTCTGGGATACTGCAAAGGCAGTCCTAAGAGGGAAATTTATAGCACTGCAAGCCTTCCTTAAGAGAATGGAAAGAGAAGAAGTCAACAACTTAATGAGACATGTCAAGCAACTGGAAAAGGAAGAACACTCCAACCCAAAACACAGCAGAAGAAAAGAAATAACCAAAATTAGAGCTGAATTAAATGAAATTGAAAACAAAAGAATTATTCAAAAGATCAATGAATACAAAAGTTGATTTTCTGAAAAGTTTAAATAAATTTGTAAATCCTTGGCTAGCCTATCAGAGATAGAAAATTAAAATCCCTAATTTCATCAACCAGAAATGACAAAGGGGAAATAATAGATACCTCAGAAATTCAAAAAAATTCTTAACGAATACTTCAAAAACCTCCATTCTCAGAAATATGAAAATCTGAAATAAATTGAGCAATATGTGAAAGCACCTCCTCTTCCAGGACTTACCCAGAAAGGATTAGAAATGTTGAACAGACCTATATCAAGTACTGAAATAGCATCAACTATACAAAATCTCCCGAAAAAGAAGAGTCCGGGACCTGACGGTTTCACATTGGAAATCTATCAAACCTTTAAAGAAGAACTAGTACCTATATTGCATAACCTTTTCCAAAACAGAGAAAAGTAAGGAATTTTTCCCAACACATTCTATGAAGCAAATATCATCCTGATCCACAAACCAAGAAAAGACTGAACAAGAAAAGAAAATTATAGACCAATATCTTGAATGAATATAGATGCAAATATATTCAAAAAGATCCTAGCAAACAGAATCCAGCAATACATCAAACAAATTATACACCATGACCAAGTTGGTTTTATCCCAGGGTCTCAAGGATGGTTCAATATATGTCAATCTATATAATACATCACATAAACAAAATAAAAAACAAAGACCATATGATTTTCTCAATTGATGCAGAAAAAGCTTTTGATAATATCCAGCACCCCTTCATGATCAGAACACTTAAGAAAATTGGTATAGAAGGGACGTTTCTTAAACTGATAGAGGTCATCTACAGCAAACCCACAGCCAATATCAGATTGAATGGAATTAAACTGAAATCATTTCTACTCATATCAGAAATTAGGCAAGATTGCCCATTGTCTCCACTGCTTTTTAACATTGTAATGGAATTCTTAGCCATTGTAATCAAGCAAGAAAAGGTGATCAAGCGTATCCATGTAGGGTCAGAAGAGATCAAACTTTCACTCTTTGCAGATGATACGATTGTATATTTTGAAAACACCAGGGATTCAACTACAAAACTCTTAGAAGGGATCAAGGAATACAGCAGTGTCTCGGGTTACAAAATCAATACTCACAAATCTATAGCCTTTATATATACCAATAATAGTCAAGCTGAAAAAACAGTCAAGGACTCTATTCCTTTTACAGTAGTGCCAAAGAAAATGAAATATTTGGGATTTTACCTAACAAAGAATGTGAAAGATCTCTATAAAGAGAACTATGAAACTCCAAGAAAAGAAATAGCTGAACATGTTAACAAATAGAAAAACATACCATGGTCATGTCTGGGAAGAATCAACATTGTTAAAATGTCCATACTACCCAAAACAACATACAATTTTAATGCAATCCCTATTAAAGCACCACTGTCATATTTTAAAGACCTTGAAAAAATAATACATTTTATATGGTATCAGAAAAAAACCTCAATTAGCCAAGACATTACTCATGAATAAAAACAAAGCAGGAGGAATCATGCTACCAGACCTCAGACTATACTATAAATTGATAGTGATCAAAACAGCATGGTACTGGCACAAAAACAAAGAGGTAGATGTATGGAGCAGAATAGAGAACCAAGAGATAAACCCAACTACTTACCATCATTTGATCTTCAAAAGTTGTCAAAAACATTGGGTGGGGAAAAGGCTTACTATTCAACAAATGGTGCTGGGCAAACTGGCTGGCAACCTGTAGAAGACTGAAACTGGACCCACACCTTTCACCATTAACTAAGATAGACTCTCACTGGATTAAAGATTTAAACTTAAGACATGAAACTATAAAAATACTAGAAGAAAGTGTAGGGAAAACACTTGAAGAAATCAGCCTTGGAGAATATTTTATGAGGAGGACCCCCCCGCAGGCAATTGAAGCAACACCAAAAGTACACTACTGGGATCTTATCAAACTAAAAAGCTTCTGCACAACCAAGAACACAGTAAGTAAAGCAAGCAGAAAACCCTAGAATGGGAGAGATATTTGCAGGTTATGTCTCTGACAAAGGTTTAATAACCAGAATCCATGGAGAACTCAAATGTATTAGAAAGAAAAGAACAAGTGATCCCATCTCAGGATGGGCAAGAGACTTGAATAGAAACTTCTCTGAAGAAGACAGGCACATGCCCTGCAAACACATGAAAACAATGCTCATCATTCTTAACAATCGGAGAAATTCAAATCAAAACCACTTTGAGATCTCATCTAACTCTAGTAAGATTAGCCCACATCACAAAATCCCCAAACCACAGATGTTGGTGTGGATGTGGAAAAAAGGAAACACTTCTATACTGCTGGTGGGAATGCAAACTAATACATTCCATTTGGAAAGATGTTTGGAGATCACTTAGAGATCTAAAAATATATCTTCCATTTACTCCTACAATTTATCTACAAGGTATATATCTAGAAGAGCAAAAATCACTTTATAACAAAGATATTTGCTCCAGAATGTTTATTGCAGCCCAATTCATAATTGCTAAGTCATAGAAGAAGCCCAAATGCCCATCAACCCATGAATGGATTAATAAATTGTGGTATATGTACACAATGGAATATTATGCTTCTTTAAAAAAGGATGGAGACTTTACCTCTTTTATGGAGGAATGGAACTGGAACATATTCTTCTTAGCAAAGTATCTCAAGAATGGGAGAAAAAGTCTCCAATGTATTCAGCCCTACAATGAAACCAATTTATAAGCACCCACACTTCCATATGAAAGCTATAACCCTAGGCAGTGCCTGTGGCTCAAGGAGTAGGGCACAAGCCCCATATGCTGAAGACAGTGGGTTCAAACCTGGCCCCCGCCCCCCCCCAAAAAAAAATTTCAAAAAAAAAAAAAACGCTATAGCCCAAGATAAAGGAGAAAGAGGATAGGTGGAGGGAGGGTAATTGGTGGGACCACATCTCTAGTGCATTTTTCAAGGGTACATGTTAAATCTACTAAGAGTAGAATGTAAATGTCTTAACATGATAACTAAGAAAATGTAGTGAAGGCTACATTAACCAGTCCGATGAAAGTATTTCAAATGGTATATAAAACCAGCACATTGTACCCCCAAAAAATGTTATAAAAATAATAAGAGGATATTATAAATTTAACAGCTTAGATGAAATAGTATCAAAAATGTGATATAGTCTTATCTACATTTGACATAAGATATAAAAGTTATGACCACTGAATTTAGAAAATATTTCTGGAAGACATTAAAGAAAACCAAAAATATGAATAGATACATCATAGCCATGGATTGGAAGATATCAATTCTTTTCAAGTATCTATCAATTCAATGGAATCCAGACTATAATCCCAGCAGATCTTTTTTGTAGATACGGATGAATTGATTGTAAAATTCATTTGGAAATGAAACGTATCTAGAATGGCAAAGATAACTTTGAAAAAGAAAAATATTGGAGAAATGATACTATCAGATACAAATCCTTATTCTAGAGCTACAGTTATCGTAGTTAAAATGGTGAGTTATTGGCATAAAAGTACCATAAAGACAGAAAAAAATGTTAATTTAAAACAAATTTATAAAGAACTGAAGCTACTCAAAAGCAACACAGAAAATACCCCGTTTAAAAATAGGGGGAAAAACAGGAATAAATGTTTCTCAGAAGAAAATGTAGAAATAACCAAACAGTATATGGAAAAAATAATGTTCAACATCACTATCATTAGGAAAATGCAAATTAAAACCACAATGAGATATCACCTCACACTTGTCAGAAATACTATATCAAACAGATAAAAGATAATAAGTGTGTTGGCAGAAATATTGGGAAAAGGGAACACTTGTTCATTGTTGGTAAGAATAAAATTTGGTGTAGCCATTATGAAAAGGAATATGAATGTTTAAACTAAAAATAGAACTCCCACATGATTCACTTATCCCATCCCTGGGTATATATTCTAATGTCAAATAAAAATAGAGACCTAGACACCAAGTAAAACAAAGAAGATTCTTTTTGACAAAGTAGACCCCCAAAAACTTTTAAAACGGGCAGTGCCTATGGCTCAAGAGGGTAGGGCACTGGTCCCATATGCTGGAGGTGGCAGGTTCAAACCTACACTCAGCCAAAAACTGCAAAAAAAAAAAAAAAAAAGCTTTAAAAACTAGATTCTATGGCTTTGACACTTCCCTACCTCATTAACTACCTTGAGACTTTCCTTCCTACAATTAAACAACAATAACAACATAAAACTAGTTCTTACAAAAACTATGTCTGAAAGATGTCTTCCTCCACCTTTACAGACCACCTGACATGGTGTGGCTGACCTCTCCTCTCTTATCAGACTTCACCATAACCACTCCTCAGTCTTACGAAACATTCTTCCCTGATAACTGGCCACTGACCATAGGTTAGTTCTGGCAGGTCCACAGAGGCTTCACATGAGATGACTGTGCCCTGTATTTCACCTTCTGACTTAAAGAGCCAAGGTTTTCACTGCATTTTAATATTAAATCTCCACCACAAAGTAAATGTGAGGTGTATGTAATACATATGTTTGTTCACCATTGAGTACATTAAAATCCCCTCGGAAACTTCAACCCTCTAATTGCATGGTTGGATTCCCTGGTAACTAGCCTCATCCTGAGCTCTCCAGGAAGAGCCTACCAAGAGTTGCCTGTTGGGACTGCAAACTAATACAGCCTTTTAGGAAGGAAGTATGGAGAATCTTCAAAGAACTCAAATTAGACCTTCCATTTGATCCTGCAATCCTATCACTAAGCATCTACCCAGAAGAAAAAAAATCATTTTATCATAAGGACATTTACACTAGATTGTTTATCGCAGCTCAATTTACAATCACCAAGATGTGGAAACAACCTAAATGCCCACCAACCCAGGAATGGATTAACAAGCTGTGGTATATGTACACCATGGAATACTATTCAGCCATTAAAAATGATGGAGATTTTACATCTTTTGTATAAATGGTATAATGTAGGGGTATATGGCACACCTCCTGGGTAATGGACTCAACTACAACTCAAATGCTACTTAACAAAAGCAAACAATATATGCAATTCAATCATGTGTACCCTTATATTAATCTAGAAAAAAAAAACAAATTCAGTAAAATTACAGATACAAATTAAGCACTAAGATCAGTTTTATTTCTGTGTACTAATAACAATCCTTAAAGAAAATTGAGAAAACAATTCCATCTACGATAGTATAAAAGAGAATGAAATACTTAGGCGTTAACTAAGGAAGTAAAAGGTTTGAACACTGACCACTATACAACATTGCTGAAAGAATTTAAAGACCTAAACAAATTCAAAGATAATCCCATGTTCGTGGATTAAAAGACAGTATTATTAAGGTGTCAATACTATTTAAAGGAATCCATAGATTTAACATAATCTCTATCAAAATTCCAATAATTTTTTTACAGAAACAAAAATAAATCTCAAAATTTATATGGAATCTCAAGTGACCCTGAATAATTAAAACAACCTGGAAAAAAGTTTGGGAGTCTCATACTTCTTGATTTCAAAACTGACCATAAGTTTTGAAAGTTATACTAACCATAACAGTGTGGTACTGGCATAAGTACAGATAAATAAATGGAGGAACACAGACATCCCATAAATAAACCCTTGCATAGATGGTCAACTCTCTCTATATATAGTTTACCATGGCCATTTAAAGGATAGAGAACTATCTTTTTCAACAAATTTGCTGAATATCCACATGGAAAAAATGAAGGTGAACTTTATCATGTACCACATATAACATTTGATCAAAGAACTAGATGTAAGAGCTAAAATGGAGGACAAGCTTCATGTCACTGGATTTGGCAGTGATTTCATGGATATGACACCAAAAGCACAGGCAACAACACAACAAAACTTACACTGAATTTCATCAAAGTTAAGCACTTTTGTGAATCAAAGAACGTAAGACAAAGTGAAAAGGCAACCCACAGAATGGAAGAAAAGATTTGCAAGTCACATATGTGATAAGGAATTAATATCCAGAATAAACAAAGAACTCCAAAAATTCAAAAGCAACAACACAAAGAAAGTATTCAACAATGGGCAAAGATGTTAAGAGGTTTTTCTAAAGAAGATATACAAGTGGCTAATATGCACATGAAAAGATGCTCATCCTCCCTAATCACTGGAGAAATGCAAATTAGAAACACAAGAAGATACACTTCACTCCCAGTAGGATGCCTATGATAAAAAAAAAAAGAAAGAAAGAAAGGAAATCATCAGAAAATAACAAGGATTGGTGAGGATGTGGAGAAATGGAACCTTTTGTGCACCGTTGGTGGGAATTTAAAATAGTGCAAGTTCTATGAAAAATAGCATGGCACATCCTAAAAATATTAATCATTGAATTTCCATGTGATCTAGCAAGTCCACTTTTTGGAACATACCAGAGGAATGTAAACCAAGGTCTCAAACATATGTGTACACCAATGTTCAGAGTAGTATTATTCACAGTAGCCAAACTATGGTAACAGCCCAAGTGTCCGTAGACTAATAAGTGGATTAACAAAATGTGGGATATCTGGTATACATATAATGGAACACCATTCAGCTGAAGAAAGAAGCCAATCCCACAATATGCAACAACATAGATGAACCTTGAGGACTTTATGCCAAGTAAAGGAAGCTACTCACAAAAAGACAAGCCCTGTAGGATTCTACTTGAATGAGGCATCTAGACTAGTCAGACCTTAGAAGGTGGCAGTGTGGTTTCCAGGAGGTGTAGGAAGGGAGGAACGGCGTCATTGTTTAATACATATAAAGTTTCAGTTTGGGAAGATGACGAAGTTGCAGAAATGGACAGTAGTTATGGCTGCACAATGTTAACATCACTGCATAGTACATCTGAAAATAGTTACAATGGTAAATGCTACAGCATAGACATTTTACAATAATAAAAATGTGAAAAAGTTTAAAAAGGAAGTAGAACAATTCATGAGCTTTTACAAAATGCTACAAGTTCTAGGGGGAAAGGTTTGTCAGTTCCTCAAATAGTTACCCATACACCTACCATATGATGCAAGCATTCCTTTGCTAGCTATTGACCCAAGAAAAGAAGAAAGGATATATCTGCATGTACAGATGTTTATGGTCCCTTCATCTGTAGTAGTTCAAATGCCTATGAACAAGTGACTGGATAAGCAGATGGAAGTGTATTCATATGGTGAACTATCACTCGGTAGTAAAAAGGAATGAATAATAACACACACAGATTGGATGAATCCCAAAATAATTATTCTGAGTTAAAGGAGCCAGGTCAAAAGATAATACATACCATGATGTTCCTGTTCATGCAAAACTGTAGAAAATGCAAGGTAATCCACAGTTACAGAAGGGAGGTCAGTGGTTGCCTAGAGTGAGGGACGCACAGATGGACACGGATTACCCAGAACACTGGGAACTTGTGGAACTGTTGGACCCAGGCACTCTCTAGAGGACAGTGATGGTTTCCCGGGGGCACACATGCGTCAAAACAAACCAAATCATACATTTTGCCTGTGTTCAGTTTGTTGCATGTAGTTATATCCCCTCCATCCGTTAAAAATTCTGTGAGAACCAAGCTCACTGCCCACCTCACACTAGGGACACAGGAAAGTAACTCACAATGTTGAGAATCACTCGGAGCCCAAGTGGGTCCTTGGCTTCAAGAAAGGAAGAATTCAGGAGCAAGCGGACACTGTAGAGTAAAACTGAGATTTATTCAGAAAGTAAAGAATGTCTACTTCACAGACAGCGCAGAGGCTCGTTCTCCCTGCCTAGCAGGTCTGGCCCCAGGGTTCCTTACCCTTCCATTTGAGCATCAGCTTAATTACAAACTAAGCAAGGGGGAGGAATATTCATGTTATTTCTTGGGAAGGGGCAGTGTTTCCTGAATTAGGGTGACGCTTTCCTCTTGACTAAATATGGTCCAACAGGAAATGTCACGGCATCAGGCCATGATGGGTGGGAGGTTTCTTTAGAAACTTTTATGGCAATTTTATGGTAAGGAGGATATAACAAAGCTATAAGGTCAAGAGATGGTGATTTCTCTGCCCTCTTGGTTCTAACCAGTTGGAACTTGTGCTGTCGCCATCTCGTTTTGTTCAGGGTAGCTCCAACCTTTGTTTTGAGACTTCCTCACTTGGTTGAGTCAAGCCTGCACAATTAAGCGATGTCTGTAACAATGCCTGCAGTTCCTGTCTCCCTGGTACCAGCCCCACTCCTCCAACTCACCAGGGACCTGGTGCTCTGACCTTTTGCATCTATACAGCTTATGTGTTCACTTCATCAGATGTTCACCCAAATTTCACCTTCTCAGAGAGCCTCCTGTGAGTTTCCTGTTCCTACTGTGAGAAATTCCCACAAATTTTTGAAGCTTAAAGCATCACAAATCTATTCCTTTAAAGTCCAGAAATCCAGAACTCATAAGAAAATGAATCTTAAGAGGATAAAACCGAGGTGCTGCCTGACTGGTTATTTCTGGAGGAGCTTCCAACTTCTCAAGGCTGCTGGAGTTCCTGTCCGCCATCCCCCACCACCCCCTAATCTCATCACTGTATATCTTCCCTGCCATTAAACTTATTTCCTCCCTCACCCAAAAAGACCTCTTGTGATTACTTGTAGTCTCTACCTATATAATCCAGGATGATTTCCCCATATCTGCGGGGTTTTTACCACATAAAGTAACATATGCTCAGGTCTAGGGATGAAAACATGGGCATCTTTGGGGGCATTATCCAGCCTACCTCACCTCCCTGTCACCCTTGTAGAGTTGCATGACACCTGTGAACACTTCCTATCTCTCTTCCACTCCTCCTCTTTTTTCTGTGACTTTTTTTAGCAGGACACATGATATGTATTTTACTTACTTACATGTCTTTCCCAGTAAACTGTGAATTCTTTTTTTTCCTTTTTTTTAATTAAATCATAGCTGTGTACATTAATGCAATCATGGGGTACAGTGTGGTGTTTTCATATACAATTTGAAATACTCTCATCAAACTGGTTAATGTAGCCTTCATGTCATTTTCTTAGTTATTAAGACATACACACTCTGCTTTTAGAATAAACTGTGAATTCTATGAAAACAATCATTTGTTTTGTCCA